>PVJA010005444.1:0-79107 GCA_004027025.1 Myocastor coypus
GGGGAGGGACGGAGGGAGGGAGGGAAGGACGGAGGGGGGAGGGATGGAGGGAGGGACGGACGAGCGACAGAGGGAGGCCTGCTCTCCGCTGCTCTCCCTTTTGTCTCTTGCTGTTTTGCCACTTTCTGCTGCCATGAACAGCTGCCCTCTACCATGTGCTACCCTGCCTTGGAGCCAGCTGATTAGAGCCTGAAACCTCCACCAACTGTGAGCTAAATAAACCTTTCCTTCCTGAATTCTGAGTGTCAGGTATTTTATCCCAGCAAGAAGAGAAAGGTAACTGAGAGACTACTCTTAATTCTTTTGCCTTTCCATATAAATTTTAGAGTTTGCTTGTCATTGTTTATAAAAAGACCTTTGTATTATTTTGTGGGGGCTTCACTGATTCTACAGATGGAGATGGGCAGAACTGACACCGTTACAGTATTCAGTCCTCCAACCCAGGACACAGAGTGCCTCTCTAATTATTCAGGGCTTTTTGAGCTGCTTTCATCAGAGCCTTATAGTTTTCTGTATACATATCTTAACATTTTTCCACTAGGCTTCTACGCAAGCACTTCATCTGGGACAGCTGGAGGAAGGGGCGCTGCCATAAGCAGTCCTGCTTTCTTACCTTCGGGTTCTAACTGTTCATTTCTGGGGCACAGGACATCAACTTGCTGTTTACAGCGACCTTGCTTCCTGTCCCCTTGTGCAATGTGCATTTCTTCCCATTCTTTGCTCAAATTGTTACCCTAGTGACAACAGGGAGGGTGACATGGACGAGGAGCGACGGGAGAGTGTGTCCCTGTGCAGTTCCTGATTTCAGGGACACGGCATCCAGCACCTGATCATTAAGTCTGATGGTGGCTGTGAGTTTGCTTTATGGATATCCTGCAACTGTGATGGAATTCCTCAGTGCCGAGCTCTGGCAAACGGCATCTCCCGCGCTCATTTCCATGGTCCTGTGGGTCTCCTAACGAGCTTGTCAGTATGATGAATCACATTATTTATGAATACTGAGCCCGCTTTGCATTTTCCAGGAGCCCCCACTTAGTCTTGATGTATTTATTCATTTTCTATATCGTTAGATTTGCTGTGGTAAATTGCTAAGGATTTATGTGTATGGAAATTTTATATGTAGTTTTCAATTTATTGTAATACACTTGTGTGGCTTTGATATTAAGGTAATGCTGGCCTCATAAAAGAACTGGGCATTGTTTGCTCTTCCTCTATTTACTGGAAGAGGTTGTAGAGAATTTGTGTTATTTTTTCTTTAAGTGGTTGATAAAATTTGGCAGGGAGACCGTCTGGCCCTCTATCTTTTATGGATGTGCCCCTATGTATTATTTCTGAAGGCCTGCTTGCTTCTCCTGGAATGAGTGTTAGTAACGTTGCTTTTTAAGGAATTGGTCTACTTCATTAAATCACCAACTTATTAGCCTGCTAGCATCCTGGGGACTGTTAGTCATGAGCCCTCTCATCCCAGGCACTGACGACCTGTGTCTTCTCTCTTTTCTCTTGCCTCCATTTTTATCAGTTTTTGCGTCTTTTCCCAGCTTTCGGTCTTGTTGATTTTCTTCCTTACTTTCCTACGTTAAATTTCATCGCTCTCCCCCCAGTGATGACGTCCTGTGTTTTGTGCTCTAGGGCTAAGCTTTCTTCTTCCCTTGCTTCCTCTAGCGAAGTCTCCACGCACGTACGGCTCCTCAGCACGCGCCCCCACCGCCCCCGCTGTAAGTTCCCGAGCCGGGCCTCCTCACCGCAGCCCATGACATGCAAGCGCGCTCGCATTCGCGACGAACACCGAAGCAAGGGGCACCCTGGATCTGTCCGCTGCTTCCAAAAATACGTGTTTGAAACTGAAAAGCCTTGGCTTCGCCTTCCAGCTTGAGTACTTTCTGTCTGTGACTGGGGGAAACGCACCTTGGGCCGCACATGTTTCTAGCGGCGTCCTCGCTCCCTTAGCATCCTCATCTCAGAAGGCCAGGAGGCGAGGAGGAGGGAGAGGGGCAGGGGGAGGGGGAGGGGGAGGAGGGAGTGGATGTGATTCTCTCCACAGCTGGAACCCGGAGGGGAGGTGGTGTCCTCAGGAAATTTACTTTTAAGTAAGCTATACTAATGAAACACTTGTAAAAGCTATACTTTAAAACAGTTACAAAATGCTACAGGGGGGTTCCAGCGCTGGTGAGCCTCCCCTGGAGTGTCCTGCAATCACTGAGCTACAGCGTCGAGATCAAAGGAATGAAGACCCGAAATTATGTGGGAAGAAGCCAAAATGACTGTTCCTGGGCCGGTACCATGCCTTGCTCAGTCAGTAGTGACAACAAAATGCAATTTGCCTTCTAGAGGTTAAACAGGAGAGGGACCATTGTCTTGGTCACCTCACTCTCATTGCTGGGACACAATACCTGACACCCAGAATTACGGGAGGAAAGGTTTACTTAGCTCACAGTTTGGGGAGGTTTCAGTCCGTACTGGGCTGGCTCCAAGGCGGGGTGGCACGTGGCAGAGGGCGGCCGTTCATGGAAGACAGCAAAACAGCAAGAGCAGAAAGGGAGGAGCGGAGCAGAGCGGCAGAGGCAGCGGCGGCGGAGGCAGCGGCGGCGGAGGCAAGCCTCTCTCCCTTCCTCATACTGGTTTAGGCTGTCGGCCCCAGGGTGGGTGCAGCGCTCACACCCATAATCCCAGGGTTGGATTATGAATTAGTCACAAGCTCTAGAAGCCTCATGGCTATATGAGGCTTGGGGGAGGGGACACTTAGACACAACCGTAACAACGGCTTGCCTTCAAGTTGCACACTTGGGTGACACCTACTTACAGGACGCTGCCTTAAAGATGTCATCTAATCAAGTCTTCACATAAAGTGTTGTGTACTTACTTAAGCAGGGTCAGTAAAACCAAAACAATAAAAATCTCACACGTATTTTAGAAGGAAGATGGAATAAACATCTTGTATATGGAGATGATTTTAGTGGACGTGTTAAAGGCGTTGGAACTGGAGTACCTACAAATGAGATGAAGTCAACTGCTTTGTACGCACTCTACTCGCTGGTACTTTAGAAGGAGTTATAAAATTGCAGCAGTGAAAGTTCACTAAGTTTTCATTAGCACCAATAAAGGCTGACAGCAAGAAAACTGAAAGGAAAAAAGTTAAAATTATTTTAGTAGAGTCAAAAGTGTCTTTTGGCTCCAGAATGCAGAACTGGACTCACCGGTAGTGGGGTCACTTGGGGGCGCTCTGCTGGGCTCAGGCGTGTAGCCAGAACCGGCTTGGCTCTCCTCCTTGAGGTCTGCTTCCGACTGGGCAGCTCCCCTCCCGTGTCTCCATCTTGCGTCCTCAGCAGGTCCCGGGGACCGGCTCCCCGCTTTCTTCATGGCCTGAGAACATAGTTGCCCCCTCTTCCTCACTCCTTCAGTCTCAGCCGTAAGGGTCTTTCAGGCATGTCAGACAGTTAGGATTTCATCCTAAGGGCAGCAGAAGTCCTAAAGGGGTGAGGTAGAGAGACAACCTGACTGGAGAGGAATTCGCACAGATCATCCTGGCTGTCCTGTGGAGGCAGGGTGGAAGGAGAGAGCCGCTACCATGGAGGCCCCATCCGGGGATCAGCTGCTGGCACTGCCTCCTGAGGAGGTACAGCAGCACAGGACAAGGGTGAGGCTGGGCGGCGGAGGGAGGACCACTCCTGGGAGCTCCCTGTTACGAGGCAGTGCTGAAATAGCACCTGTGAAATCGCAAAAAGAGAAAGAAAATAGGGATGTGAACTGCAAGTGGCGGGGAGCTTGCTGTGCCCCGGGGGAGGCCAGGAAGGATGCCACTTCGAGGTGGGCAGGTGGGCAGGCATTTGCTGCACCCCAAGGAACCCCTGTGTCTTTTCCTTGGAGGACAGAGGGGTACCCTGGCTGGATGCTGTCCCCTGATGTTCTCTGAGACCTGCGCTGTCACCACGTGGTAGGAAGCGGCAGTTCAGGTGGCCACCACGTGGCTGCTGCCTTTTCCTCTGGCACAGGAGGCCGCTGTGGCTTCCTTCTGTAGGTGACTCCAGTCTGTCCCTTGCCCAGGCCACAAAGGAAGCAGGAGGAACAGGGTGCTGAGCAGTGCCGCGGCCAACTGGTCGGGGGCGAAGCTGCCCCCTCCTGCTGCAAGGCAGCGCTCTCTGTTTAGGGGCACACAAGGGAGCGGAAGGATGCCGGAGGTCAGGGCAGCGCACTGATGGGACCCCTTGGCGCCCAGCCAGCGACATTGCCGGGATCAGCATCTGTTTCTCCGAGGTCTGTCTTGGGTTTCACTCGGAGAGCTTCCCTAACCTAATTATGTGTGTCAACTCCGTGGCGGTAATCGCTGCTCTCCGCTTAACCTTCCTAAACAGCCCCATTCTGAGGGCTTTGTGAGCCTTCGTGGGGGAGGCTCTGGGCTACACTCGACGTGACGGATCACAGCGCAGTGCAGCTGAACGGCGCGGCCTGAGCCCCTTCCCCCACTGATGGGGGGGGGACCGAGCCCTGGCACTGCCCGGCTGGCTTGGCTCTCATGCTGGCTTTGTGCATTAAGCTACGGGTGACAGCAGACACATCTAGCAAATTACAGAGACCTGAACGGGTTCCAAGGCACGAGCTCACGGTGTGGCGGCTTGAGAGGAGTAATCAGCTCAGAAATCAGCCACATGCCCCTGCTGGCCCTCGCCACCCGGCCTCAGGCCTGGGCTGGGTGGACAGATGGAAGGTTAACCCAGGTGTGTTCAGCCAGGGCCAAGACAAAAGCTGTGCGTGGTCTTGTGGAAGTCCTAGAGGATGAGTGGACTCTCTCTCTCTCTCTCTCTCTCTCATTTCTCTCTGTCTTTCTCTCTTTTGTCTTCATGTGTTTCTTTCTATCTCTTTATCTGTCTCTGTCTACCTCTGTCTGTCTCTCTTTCTCTCTGTCTCTGTCTTTCTGCCTCTTTGTCTGTCTCTTTGTCTCTGTCTGTCTCTGTCTCTGTCTGTCTCTGTCCCCCCCCCCACCCGCCATCTTGACCCAGGGTCTTCCTCTACTTCTCCATCCCTGGTGGCTCAGGGGCTAACATGAGTCATTTCTGAGGAAACGCGTTGGAGAACAGGGCTGGAAGGGGCAGAGCTGGCGCTGCTGGAGGCTGCTCGATCTCTGTGTCTG
Organism: Myocastor coypus; assembly: GCA_004027025.1. Classification (NCBI taxonomy): domain Eukaryota; kingdom Metazoa; phylum Chordata; class Mammalia; order Rodentia; family Myocastoridae; genus Myocastor; species Myocastor coypus. The sequence goes on from PVJA010005444.1 coordinate 5,126, forward strand.
TGTCTAGGGTTCTGCTGAGTTCTGGGCCAGGGCAGCTTCTGTGCTCCAGGTGGCTTGTGTGTGGTCAGGGTCACCCAGCATTGGGAACCAGGATGGCAAGGTGTGGCCCAGACAACCGGAAGTCCCCAGGGGTTCTCTGCTGCCTCTGCCTCTGGCCCTCCCTCCCTCCCTCCCTCCCTTTCTCTAGCTATTTTTCATCTGGACTGAGCATCAGGGTGGAACGTGAATGGATGGGGGACGACATGATCTGAACGCCTGTGGTAAGCTAGGCGCTGTGTTCTGCTGAAGGTCATTTCTGAGCCTTGCTAGGCGACTGCTGCGTTTCTTTTATGTTTATGAAGCCATTTCTCTTCCTGGTGGTTAGTCCTGGGCTTTCCATTGGCGGGATTTCTCTGTCCGCCCTGGGGAATTCTGGAGCACAAACTGCAAACCTGTGACCATAATTTCCTCAACGTCATCATTTTTTAAAACGCTGGGGAAGCAGAGATGCTGATGTCTCCCATCAAGTTACAAAGCTCCTTATCATTTTCGTTCTTCTTGTTACTAAAGACAAATTTAAATTTATAAAAGCATTTCACCAAAGTGGGTAAAGTAGAATCATTTCTTTTTTGGGAAGGGGGGAACATTATCTATATTTGACTATAATAAAAAGTTAATGGGTAAATGCAACCGTGATAAGTCATAAAGATAAGGCTCATTTTAGGAGGCAGGACATTTTCTGGTTGAGAGAAGTTTAAGAAAAATAAATTACTGTTCTCTCTTCTGGGAGATAAAAATCTGGCAGTGTCTGAGGTCAGCCTGGCGTGCTTTCGTCAAGGCTCTGCCACGGACAGTGTTCAAGTTCCCTGCACGGTTTGCAGCTACTCTTTTTCTTATTTAAAAAGAAATGCTCAGGTTTTCTCAGCCCCCCTTTTGTCTTTTTACAGAGCCAGCTTGTCTGGTTCTCATGCCAAAAATGTTTTTAACTCTGGCATTTATGAGACACGAGTAAATAAGGTACGACAGAAGTGGGTGGTGAGGCAGAGAGCCCCAGACCCTGCCTGCGGCTGGCCGGAGCCAGCTGCACGCTCGTGAGAGTCCGTCCGTGTGAGCTCAGGTGTGGGGAGCTGCCACCCCGGCTGCAGCAGCAGTGTGCTCACCATGGAAATTGGCCACCGCGGCCGTCAGACCCCCACCCCCCCACCCCTGCTGGCCTCCAGGAGGCGCTATACTCATACCCACGTGGCTGCCCTCACGACCCAGGGCCCTTCTCCGTCCCTGGTGGCTCAGGGCTAACGTGAGTCATTTTTGAGGAAACGCTTTGGAGAACAAGGCTGGAAGGGGCAGATCCGGTGCCGCTGGAGGCTGCTTGCTCCCTGTGTCCAGCTGCAGGATTCTGCTGAGTTCTGGGCCAGGGCAGCTTCTGTGCTCCAGGTCACTCATGTGTGCTTAGGGTCACCCAGTGTTAGGAGCCAGGATGGACAGGGGTGGCCTGGACAACCGGAGGTCCCCAGAATTAGGCTTGTGCCTGGTCTAGTACAGACGTTGCATTGAGGTCCACCTAGGAAGGTGAGAGGCCTAAAAGCAGGTCTGGAGCTTGTTTAAAAAGCTTGAGTTTTGCAGGACGATTATGAGTTCGAATGTAGCTAGGGCATGTTGGCGACAGAGGAAGACCCAGTCTCAAAATCAAAAAAAGCTTTAGATGGAGCTGAGTTTGAAGGCCCTGAGTTCAATCCCTAGAATTGCAGGAATAAGTTAAATGAACAACCAATGTTCTACTCCTGGCCCTGATCTTTCCTATGTTAAAGAAAATCAGGCTGAAGGGATGTTTTTGAGAGGCCTCCCCTGGGCAGGAGGAGAGTGAGCTATCTCAGGTTTGTATTCACAGCAGACTCCGAGGATCAACCTTCACCCAGCATCGGGCATGGGTGCAAGCGGTGCTCCGTGGCCCTGAGCCCACTGAAATTGTCCTGAGAGGCTTGAAAATCCCAAGGCAGGCTTTGCTCTGTGTCCTTTATCAGCCCTGGCCCTGGCCGCCTTAGAGCACGTCACGGGGAGCCAGAAGGCTGGCTCGGGATTTTTTGCAGGCTTGCCTTGCTTGAGCCGGCCAGCTATTTACTTGATGCATCTAAACATCAAATATCCTGTTGCATTTCATTAAAACAGCGGCCTTCGCTGTCCCCCTTCTCTGGCCAGCTGTGACTCCAGGAAGCCATTGTTTGCAGGTGGAAAGAACATTTCATGAATTTCATTTACTGAGCCATCTGCTAGGAATAATTCTGGCCAGAAAGGGAACTTCCCCAGGAATCGCTGGCTTCAGGAGCGCCCCTCAGCCCCCCATTGCCCTCCACCCCCACCACTTCCAGGGGCACCTCTGAAGTTTCATCTTCATCATCATCACCCTTTCGCAGGGGGGGCGGGGTTCCAAATACCAAGTCTTCTTGGTTTTTAAACTGGTTCTCTGATCTAGTGGTTTCACACTCTGAGTGCATTCACCGATTTGAGAAAAGTTGGGACATTGACAGACTCATCCAAGGTTAGAGCTTCCTTTGAAGGGGACTCTAGTCTTGTATCCAGCTGTGTGGCTTTCAGCTGGGATGGTTCTTCTTCCCCAAGGAACAGCTGGCAATGCCATTTCAGTCATTGCTAGATGGGGGTTCTCCTGGCGTCTTCCACAGAGATGTCAAGATGTGCCTAGAGCATCCTGTGACACAAAAAGATCACTGAAGGGGGCTCTGGTTGTCAGAGGTGGGTGGGGAAGGGGATGAGCATGGGGGATGGGCAGGACAGGGAGAGAGGTGGGTGATGCTTCAGTCGGGCAGGAAGAGGAAGTAGTGATATCTATGGTATAGCCATTGGCCCAGGAGACTACAGTCCATAGTGACAGCCATCTCTAAAGATCTAAAAATAAATGTCAAGTGTGTCAACCCCAAAAATGCGAAGAGAGGTGATGGATGTGACCCCTGGCCCCATTTAATCATTCCCCATTTACGCACACTGAGAAACACCACTTTACACCCCTAAATGCACATAGGCACTTCTTGTCCCTTACAAACGCTTCAGTACCAGCGAGAAGATAACGGGAGACGCACCCTAAGCCTGCATCGATGTTCATAGCATTAATGCTCATATCAAGCACGTGGCAAGATGGTGATATTTCGGATGAGGCTTCCCTTGCACCTGTGCTTCGCTTCTTTCTGTCTCCAGCCGGTGGCTTCCTCCCACGGAGAGGCGGCTGACATTTTGGCCTGGGGAAGCCCTGGGGTCAGGGAGGGCTGGGATTCCAGGAGCCGCCCGCTGGCCACGCAGCCCAGGGCCTCGGCCTCCCTGACTCTGCCTCTGCTCCTGGCTCATCAGCCTCAGGTTGGGCCAGGGGATGTGCGACCACAGCCAAACCACTGATGCTTCCCGATGGCAACAGGAAGCAGGAGGCTGTGCAAGAGGCCAGGGAGGTGTGTGGGGAGCGGGTGGCGATGGCCCAGAGGCTGTCGCTCCTGTCCCGGGAGCTCTGGATCACCCTGCAGTAAAAACACCAAGCTTCCTGCACTGGGCTGAGGAAGGCAGGGCCTCTGTCTCCTGGGGAGTCCTTGACAGGCTGCCCAAACCACAGCCCTAATCACTGAGGCACGTGGCTGACATTTTGCAAGCCGCTTGGACCATGAGCTCTCCCCAACCGGAAAGCCGGGAGCAGTTTTGCTTTGGAGGACCGGACTGCTCTCCGTCCGCCTCCTCCCCAGCGGGGTCTGCACCACGGGGTCCCAGGCGGGGCTGAGCACTGGGCTCCTCCTCTTTGGAGGACGTGGAACCCTGGGATTCTGGCACAATCATGCTTGTTGCTGTAACAACGATGTTTTACATCGATTTTTTTTTTTAAATCCAGGTGGATTCAGAGGCACCCTACATGCATTGTTTAGTAATTATAGCAAGTTATAACGATTTAATTTGTCTAAGACTAAGCATAGTTTCTGCATGAATCATGAGGGCTTCTGAGGCCACACCAAGATATCACGCTGACCAAGGGCAAAATGGACCCGGTGTCAGTTTCCCGTAGAGGCCTGCCTGGCTCGGAGTTAGAGAAGCGCATGTCAGTCCCTGGTGCGGCCGGTGAGTGAGGTCCACCCGTCCATGACGACTGGACTGCGGCGGTGATGATGGGGCTGAGGCCCAGGGAGACTATCACATGTGCATGGGTCACTATTTTATAAAATATTGTCTACAAGGCCCACATGGTCAAAAATTAAAAGCAGGAAGCGGCACAGAACAGACAGAATGCCTGGAGGGCCATTCCACAAAAGGCTCAGCCCCAGGGGCTTCCAACCTCCCTGGGTGGGGAGTGCCTGATGAGGGGGGCGCTTTGCTGGGGAGCTGAGGGCTGAGCGGGGAGGAGGTCCCTGCCAGCTGTCCCCGCCTGGCTTCTGACCCCGACATCTGTGTGGGATTTCAGAAGGAAAGGAGTTCCCACTGCTGCTGGGGAAGATGGAGCTTGCAACCCCGGCCTGTTCTGGGGCTGATGGCAGGTGATGGGGTGGCTCGAGGCCGCGCAGCTTGTCACTTGCTGAGCTGGGACAGGGCTGAATGGTGTTGTGGGCCCAACAGGCCTCTGTGCACAGCGCTGACCCCAGCGGACAGCCTCCTCTGGAGCTGCAAGTTCGGCTCCTCAGGCAGCTTCCAGAGCAGAGCTGCACCCTCTTTTAGGCCTCAGACTGCGATGGGTCCTCAACACGGGGTAGGGGAGCGGGGCACCAGTGCAGGCCCAAGGGGGTGGGATGAGGGCCCCCTGAGGAGGTCCCCAGCTGTGCCTGCCTGTCCCTTTTGTCACCAGGACACAATATCTGACACCTCTGCCTTAAAGGGGACGAGGCTCATGTTGGTGCACGGCTTTCAGAGATTCGGTCCGTGGTCAGCTCCAAGACAGACCTGGGCTGGCGGAAGGGTCTGCGGGAGTCAGGCCGATCCACTGGGGCAGCCTGCAAGTGGAAGGAGAAGAACGGCCCTGGGACGGGAGTGCACCACTCCCAGCCATGCCCAGGGACGTCCTCTCACCAGGCCCCAGCCCCTCACAGCGCCTTGAGCCTCGAGCTCGTCAGTGGACCAGGCCTGTAACGAGCAGATCGTCTTCCAAGGCCCCACTGCTTAACACGCAAGACTTTTGGGGGAATGCTTCAGACCTAAACCACAGCCCCAATCTAACCTCTGGATGCTGACTAAGCTAGGATACCCACCAGAGGGGAATGATAGCTGCAGATGGAAATCGGGCACTAACCCCTGATGTCCCACAGAGAGAGTCTCCTGACCCATCAAGGTGGCCCAATGTCTTCACAGAGGTTTTAGAGCATGAAGAGGGAATCTGAAACATCAGCCGGAAAGAGGCCCAAGGGAGAGGCTGAAGGCAGCGCGGTGCCACTGTCGGGTCTGGAGTGGGAGGGGCCAAGAGCCAAGGAATGTGGGGAACCACGGAAGCTGGGTGAGGCCAGGGTCAGGCCCCCAGGAGGGAGCCCAGTCCCACCAGAGCTGTCCAGAGCCACGCAGACTTTGCCTCTGCGTCCTGAGTCATTGTGGTAGCTTACTACGGCAGACACATTACTAATAGGATGCTTCAGTCCGATGAATGCTGCAGGGAGCTTGGGGTAGGGCAACTCTTGCTGTCTGTGACAAGGAGCTCTGTCTGTGAGTCCAGCTGCATGCAGGCGGCTAGATCAGTGCTGGGCAGGCTGCTGCTGGCTTCAAGGATGGGCTGAATTGGACCTGGCAGGGTGCAGTGCCATCCTAGCATTCTGGAGGGCTGAGGCAGTAGGGTCTTGTGAGTTGGAGCCCAGCCTGGGACACTTAGCAACTGAGTGAGAAAGACCCTGTCTCAAAATAAAAAGTGTGAAAGGGTTGAGCTGTAGCTCCACATGAAGGCCTGGGGTTCATTCTGCAGTACTGAAAAACAAAAAATAAAAAAAAAAAAAAAAAAAAAGGAAGGCTGCGACAGGTGGAAGAAGAACCTGTTTATTATTATTATTATTATTATTATTATTATTATTATTATTTGCCTTTTTGAGACAGGGTCTCACTATGCAGTTCAGGCTGGCTTTGAGCTCACTTTTGTAGCCCAGGCTGGTCTCGAACTCGCACCGATCCTCCGGCCTCAGCCTCCTGAGTGCTGGGATTACAGGCGTGAGCCACCACGCCCGGCTCAAACCTGTTTTTTAGAACAACAGCCAGCCAAAGGGAAAGACACAGAGCTTGGCTCAATGGGGCGTGGTCACCGGGCGATGGAGCTCCTCTTCCGGCACTCCGGTACGGATCTGTGCATACACATGGCCCGACCCAGGAAGCTTCTGAGCCGAGGCATCAGCCTGGGCTCCCAACACACAGGCCCGGCGGGATCGTAAGCCTCACTGACACAGCAGCAAGCAGTGCAGAGCTGGAAACGGCCCTGGGTCTGGGGCAGGATCCCGCCACATGGCTGCACAGCCGCGTCCTCTACGACACCCGATGACTGGGGGCCACAACCCAGGCTGTCCTGGGAGGGCTGTTGGCAGGAAGGGGTGGGCGATACAGAAAGACACCGGGGCTGGGTGAAGGTGAGTGGGTACCTGTTGGGTGGCCCGGTTCCACAGTCACCTGCGGGGTGGGGTCTGGGGTCTGGGGATCAGGCGATTTTTCAGGAGAAGTCAGACATACGGCCTTTTAAAAATCCAAGACACTTTACAGGGTTTATATTAATATTCATTAACAAACACTAGCAACTAATCCAAGTTTTTAAAATTGTGGAAGTAAAACACACTTGGGTGCTGGATTCAGTCTGCCGGGCCCTGGCTTGGAGCCCTGGAGAGCTCAGGCCAGCTGGGTGGAAAGTGGCCTCGGGTATGTGTAAGCGCCGGGCAAGAGGAGGAATGACCACCGCGGCAGCAGCGTGGGGCCTCCCGCCGGCCTCAGCCGTCCTCAGCTGCGGGGGCGTCCAGGTGCCGAGGCAGCCCTCTCCAGCGGCGCTTGTGCTCAGGGCCCTGGGTCTCCTGAGACCCTCTGCCTTGGGCACGAGGCAGCAGCTGGAGGGGTGGAGGGGCACCTGCCTGTCAGGCTTCAGGGGACAGGCATCGGGCCCGTAGCAGCGTCCTGCTTGGAGACTGCGACAATGTTGAGGGAGGGGACACAGAGAGCTGGCATGCCCGCAGCCCAGGACAGAGGCGACGTCGACCATGGTGACGTTGCTTGGCCTCAGAGGGGCCCAGTGCAGCGTCTGCAGGACCCAGGGCTCCCGGCTTCCGGAACAGCGAGAAAGCCGATGTCTGTGTTCAGCTGCCCAGTGGGAGTTACGGCTGCAGCGGCCTCGCAGGCGACCAGCGCAGGCAGACGTTCCCATCCATTTTTTGCTCTTATAAATAGTTCGGTGAGAACAGAAGCATATGGGAGCGTGCCGTGCTCCCTGGCTATCGGACGGAGCTCAGCCGCTGTGCTCACCCAGCTCCCTAAAGAGCTCTCTCCGACCCCGTGTTCTGTGCCTGTAGCAGAACACCCGAGATGTGGTAACTTATAAAGCACAGAGCTCCTTTGGGCTCCTCGTGCTGGAGAATTGGAAGGGCAGCTCGTGTGGCAGAGCAAGGACACAGGCGCCGGCCTCAGTCCCCCGCAGCCCACTCTGATGATAGCCAGCACGGCTCCGTGAGGGCCGCACACATTGCTCTCTGGGTCTGGCCACCTCTTTGCGGCCTGCCCGCTGCCTGGCTGGAGAGATGGGCAGGGCACGCGGCACAGTGCTGTGCATAGAGATGGCCCAGCCCAGAGCCCAGAGAAGTGGGAGATTGGCCCCGAGTGCGAGGGTCCCACCTCGGTGTTGCCTTTGTTTATTTCCTTGGCAAGGAATACATAAGTGGTCTGTTGGTGCCAGCAAAACGCAATTCATACGCGCCGTTGAAATGCTAAACTCTGCCGCTGGAAAGTGAGTAATGTAAATTTCTGAAATGGAAATGCCACAGTTGCACAAATAATGAGCCTGAAGGCCACTCACGGCACTGCCAAGTCGCATCTCAACCAAACAGGAGAGGTCCAGGGAGCAGCAGGGAGTCTGGCTCCTCCGGAGTGTGGACTGGAGCTTGGAGGTGAGCCCTGGGTCTGTCGAGGCCCTGCCTGCGGGCGGAGCCCCCGTGAAGGCTGTGCCGGGACCTGGGGCTGCAGGCGGCTGGCTCTGTGCCCCCACAGGCAGCCCACGGAGGAGGGGAATAAATGCAGGAAGGGAGGGGACGGTTTCTTGTCCCTTGGACCTGAAGAGTGCAGGCATGGCAGCCTCTGGGAAGCGAGCTCCACTGCCATGTCCCCTGAGCCGTCTCCCCGAGCAGGTACCTGGGCAGTAGGCCCACGGTGTCCACGTGCAGTTTGGAAAACTGCCTCTGTGGGCATGTCTGTGGGTTCACGTGTGTGTGCGAGCGTGTGTGCATGTGCAAATTTGTATGTGTTCTTAGGGTACATGTCGGTGTGCACGTAGGTGTGCACGCTGTCACTGGAGTGTGGGGTGGGCATGCTGCTGGCTGAGGTTCTTGCGAGGAAGCAGGGTTTCCTGAGTTCGCTCTCTGCACCTTTGGAGTTAGGCCAGGCTGCAGAACAGAGTTCACCGGCCCTGAACGAGGCCCGTAAATGGGGAGGGTAAACGTCCCTCGCCACACCTCCTGATCTGTCACGCATTCATCTCTGTCACCTGGACTGCAGGAGGAAGGGCAATGCCTGGGAGAGCGGGGTCACCCTCAGCCCACTGGGCATAGGTGCCAGGAGCCCCTGCAGGGCTGGGACACCCCAAATCTGCTTTCTTTACGACTGGGCAGGTTTGCCTCTCTCCCTCCACACCCTGCAGAGCTGCACAGCCCGATCTGTGCTCAGGCCCTGGCTCTCTGGGGTCTGGAGTCCCCTGCAGCTTGAGTCAGGGGCCTGCAGAGCTGGTGGCAATACATCACCGTCTCCAGCACCCACACTTTGCTCCACACTAACCAGCTTTGATTTTCTGTCCTGGGACTAGACGAAGCATCCTGATGGTCTCCTCAGTCACCAAAAGTGCAAGGCTCAAGACCAGAGCTGCAAGTTTACTGCTTCATTGAAATAGTCCTTTGGAACTTCTGTCCTCCCCTCATCTCAGCGTCCACAAACTAGGGGCCGGGTTGGTCTGGAAGGCTCTCCTGGGCAACCTTAGCTGTCCCCAGCAGGACATTTAATCTCTTGGTAAACAAATCTGGGACAAACTTTCAAGTGTTTGTTCTGATGCAGGAATATGAATAAGATGGGCTGAGTCTGAACTGAGGTGCTGTGCGTGGGGGCCGGTGTGCAGCTGGGAACGCCCAGCAGGGCCTCGAGAACACACGCTCTTCCTTCCTCCTGTAAACAGGTGTCAGAGGAGAGCCGGGCCTCCAGGCAGATGCAAGAACGCAGCTCCCAAATATTTACTCTTGGGCCCCAGTGAGACCATGAGCATCGCCGAGGCCCGATTTCCTTCCGGGAACTTATTTTGCCTGTGTCCTTCTGCTGTGGAGAAAGACGGCTGTGTGAGAAAAGCGTTCGTGGCATCTGCGGCCTCACTTTGCAGACGAGGACCCTGAGACCTGGGGAAGGGCATTGCCTCTGCCACACGATTGCTGGACGCAGAGCTGACATCAGACTCTGCAAAAGTGGACTCCAAGCCTTGAGAATTCTCCCCGGCCCTTGACTCCGCGGCCTACCCACACACAGGCCGAACGTCTGCCCTGTAGTGACGCTGACTGCCTTGCGCTGCATCTTCCTGAGAATTTTCCATCAGTGCACACACTTTGAAGCGGCACGGAAGTTTTTGAATTTGTAATTCTAGCCTTCCCTCCAGCTGGAGGAAAAATCATAATTTCTTCATAGGATGTTCCACCTTAAAAATACGTGTACTTTGATCACAGGCGTGGCTTTTTCTGATCAGCTCAGGGAAGATACTATTGCTAGGGCCAGGGAGACAGCGCAGTAGAGTAAGCCCCTGCCTGGCAGGCGCAAGGTTCTGAGTTCAATTCCTAGTGCTGGAAAAAAAGAAAGAAAAGAAAAGATACTATTACTGTGGAGAGGTAATGGGAGCGAGTCTGCAGGCTCGGAAGGTGGGTCTGGGTCACTGTCCATCGTGGTCAGCCAACACGGGCCGACTTCGGGATCATTAGGCCAGTTTACAGCCGCTCGTAGTAATTGTCAGAAACACAGACAGGCTCACGGCCCCTCATTCTTACCTTGCGTTTTTGCTTTCCTCTATAATGCGGTAATTTAAAGAATAGAGCAAATAAATGGAAGATATGGAAATGAGCTAGGTAGTTGGCTGGAATAATGGGGTCCTTTCATGCTCCCTCCAGGGCTCTCTCTTCATGCACCGCGGTGCCAAGTTTTGGTAAATAAGCCAAGTTGGGCTTAAGTTACAGTCAGGCATGTTTGCCTCTACCCATTCAATTTATGCTTGGCAAACTTCAGAGAGTATTTATAATAAAGTCTCATTTCGAACATTCTAGAGCCCCGGTGGAGCTCTAATAACACTGATTATTTATTTAATGTCTAACTCTAGGAGTTCAAAGCACTTTGCAGGCATTCCGGCCTGCTCCTGATGTCCCCGCCAGATTTTATAGATTGAAAACATCAGCCGAGGCAAGAGGCCTTGCGTGAGATCACCCAGGAAGACTCCGGAACACCCTAAGTTAGTCACCCTTCCCGACACCTTGGGGAAGCTCCTGTGCCGCCAGGGGTGAAGTGTTCCCGAGCTCTGACCTCAGCCTCACTGACTAGGGAGTATTTGTTTACTGCTCCATGGAGATCTTTAATTAAGGAAAGCAGAAATCACGCAGACTCCCCTGCTTGTGTGTTATGCACTAATTGGGCAGAATAGCTTTTAAATATTTTGATTCCTTGGCAGTGAAGCGGGCGCACTGGTGGTGAGACAGCAGGCGGCTTGGGACACATCCTGTGGGATGCCAGCCGGGGTGGGGTTTCCTTGGCTTTCCATGCAGAGCCATACTAGTGCCAGGGGTGGGGGGCAGCAGTGCTGTGACAGGAAGCTGCCAGTGTCACCCACCCGTAAGGCCTCCACCTAGATGTGGCTGGCATTTCCAAGTCCTGCCCATCTCATGGCGATGTAGCCCCTGGTGGGCACTGCTTGCATCTGACAGGCTCTCCTTCTGTTAAACTGCATATTGCCCCCAAGATGGAGCCTGGCACGTCAACATTGCCAGAGAAGGGGGCAAGAATGACCTCATTGTGTTGGTTTCCTGGATGTCACCCGCAGCAAACTAGTAATCAGTTTGCAGTTGGTGGCCCTGACCAAGGAAAGCCCACTGCAAGGACTTCTGACCATTGTGGCGTGGCGTCTGCCCTGGCAGCCCTGCTGAGGGTCATGGGGCAGGCCACTAAGGGAAGGGTGCGTGCTCCCACACCCTGCTCATTTTACAGCTCATGTATGGCCTGAAGTCCTCTCCATGGCTGTTTGTAGGTGCTAGAATTTAAGGGTGCTCTGCCGCTTGCGGGAGCCCCACGCTGAACATACACACAACAGCCTGGGCCAGTGTTGCCCGGAATCAGGGGCATCTGGGTACATCCAGTGCTGACCTTGGAGCCAGGCAGATGCAGTGGCTGGGGACGAGTCACTCAGCTCCAGTGTGCCTCAGTTTCTTCATTTGTAAAATGGGATCATACTAACAATGCCTGCTTCATAGAGAAGGATCAGCTCAGTGTAGGATAAACTCTCAGGGCTGGTCTCCAGGCATCATTAATATTCTGTTAAGTTATTGGCTTACTATTCTTATTCTTAGGAATTTTTCAGACTCTGTTTCTCTCTTTGAAGCTTAGGGTTGAACAAGGGTAGGTAGGAAGAAGGGGGGATCTCCAGGGCTGGGCACAGTGGGGTTCCTGTGGATGTCACGGGAGTGCTCTGTGGCAGAGGCCACAGAAGGCTCTACTTCCTTCCCTGAAATCAGGTATCAGGTCTCAGGCATCAGAAGGAGGTTCAGGGAACTTCGCAAGACCCAGGCTGAGGAGGACACCCAAAGTGGGAGTGGGTCACCGAGGAAACCCTCCTGGCTTTGCTTGGCACAGCTCAGCAGTGACACCTGGAGAGGGAACCACTCAGGCCGCAGGTCCATAGCAGCCACGTGAAATTGGAGTTTGCTAGGTGATGCCACAGGAACTTTCTTGACTCATGTGCTTATCCTAGGAGGGAGAAGCACTCTTCTGCTTTGGTGGGGGCAGCTGGTGCAGGAGTCGTGGCCTGGCTGGTGCTGGAGTAGTAGCCGTGGGCAGATTGGCAGCAGGGGAGGGTGCCACTGTCCCTTGGAAATGCCAGCAGCACCCAAAGGCCCCATGAAGGCCCCACTCACAGTCAGTCTGCTGAGCCCCAGTGTGAATCCACTTGCTGGCTCAGTTGAAAGACAGGACGCAGGGAGCGGCTCCCACTGCTTCTGAGCATGGGCTCCCAGCACGCTGACCACGGCAGCTTCCGCTGCCTGAGGAGTGAGCTCGGGTTGCAGTCAACAGGGAGCACTCACGTGAAGCAATCGGAGCTACAGGATGCAGGGAGAAAGTTGCGATTCTTTCATCTTTCTCCCTCACAGGCCCCATAGAGTTGGGGGGGGGCGAGCCATGAGGGGTCGGCAGAATGAGAGGCAATGGTGGGCTTGTGCAAAACTGGGTCGGGAGGAGGCAAGCTGCGTCAGACTCTGACATGGGCCTGGAAGAGCTAGGTATCAGCCGAGATTCAGGAAAGCGGGCACTAGAGGCTTGGGAAGCTCACGCAGAGGGCAATAAAACTGGGCGAGAGACGGAGAGCACAGGAAATACCTGTAGGACTCTCCGTGAGAGGCAGTGGGCTGCTGAGGCAGGGATAATTTTTGTTCCTGTACAAAAATCTAATACATGGAAGGGCATGATTCGAAGAGACTCCAGGACGGAGCCGCCCTGAGCCTTAAGGTTAAGCTGAGGGGCAGCAGGGACTCCTGAACAGGTGTTGGTGAAGACTGACCTGTCAGACATGAATAGAAGTAGGGTTGATTCCTTAAGAAATGCCTTGGAGAGACCCACAGCGAGAGGCGGGTGGCCGCCAGCGAGGCCCTGGGAGCTTGCGGGCTGATGTAGGGGGGAAGAGCCCGGTCTGCAGGGTTCCCCGCGGGACATCCACGAAGACCGCATGTCTCGGTGCTTCTGCAAACCCAGGAAATGTGCAAGGGCGGGAGCAGGACCATCCGTAGCCTTGGCGCCCAGAGAGCCCATGCCAGAGCTAAGTAAATGAAGACGTAAACAGGAAGCTGGAGCCCTGGACAGTTAAAACAAAGCAAGACAAAGCCAAACATTCCTGAACAGCTATAGGGTCAGAGAGGAAACCAAAACCACAATTATAAACAATTTAAATAGATTTATGCAAAAACTCATCCTTGGGGCTGATGGGTATTTTACAGCCTCCGCTGCTGCAGTGAAAATGTGGAACGTCCTGGACATCTGAAGAGGTGGTGAGGCGGGGTGCTGGCCCTCCCAGGGAGCAAGATGTGGACCCCAAAACATCCTTATGGAGGAGGGGGGATGCCCTTAATTGGTTCTAAGTTAAAATGCCAGATACACGGGGTCCTCCCACTCTCTAAATCATGGCTGTTTGATTTGTGGGGTGGAGGGAAATTATAGCTAATATATGCATATATGTATTATATGTTTATATTTCCTTATGGCGACTGTCTGCTTTGCTTTGATGGAAGTTATATGCCAAAATAAGCATGGAGAGATAGATAGATAGATAGATAGATAGATAGATAGATAGATAGATAGATAGACATAAATGAGAAATAAAGAGGAGAGGTCATGATGGGGATCTGGAGCTCAGGAAATCGCTAGTGACTTCAGGTGGGGCCCCAGGGTGTTGGAGTCACTGTCGAGCATGACTTTTCTTGCAGATGATCTTTGCAAAACCTCCTGGTTTCACCCCTAGCAGCCTTATGAATTTCCTCTGAGACGGTTGGCGGGTTGCACGCCACCCTCAGGCATGCAATGGCCTGTGGCAGATGCAGGGCGCACCCCTTGTGACACCCCCAGACACGCCTTGGCCCAGAATCTGTTTGCTGGCGATTCTGGGCACTGGATTGAATGGTTCCGACCCATGGAGCAGAGCACCGGCTTCGTAGCAGACAGCGTCCTGCACCGCACTGCAAATGCAGCCAGGGCCCCTGCTGGCGACGCGCCGGTGGGTTCAACGTGGTAAAGCATCTACCGCCACGCGGTCGGAACGCAGGTGGACCCCGCCTCCTGGGCGGGGCAGAGTCTTCCCGGTGCTTGGACCCGGGGCCCAAGGCAGGTCTCTAGTTTCTGTTGGACACTGGGGCGGAGAGATTGTGTAAATGTGGAGGCAGAAAGCCGGGAGTTTATTATTGCTCTGTGCGGGAGGGAGGGTCTGCCACAGTGGGTCGGACAGAAGCGACACAGTGCAGGGGGAGAGCAGGGGCGAGACTGGGGGCTGCCAAGTCCTTCCCTCCATCGGGCTTCCTGGGGAAAAGTGCGCCCCATCCAAGAAACCTCCCATCCACGGGAGGTGGGCTTCTGTTACAGGCAACCAGGCAGTTAACCACAACCAATATATTCTGCTTGAAATGGCAGAAACTCAACTTCCACCTTCCCCTAACCCTAACCCAGAGCAACTGGAAATAGCTTCATAATACAAGTGACGTCAAAAGCATCCTCCGGTTTTCTTCTTCGAAATGTAACAGCCTCAAACCTTACCCAGGAGTTGGAAAATCAGTCCTAGCTAAGATAAGACAAACAGTAATACGGGTTTATACAATGTGCAAGTTATTTACAAGTGCTGGTCACCATGGACATATAGCCAGCAGAACACAACCTTGAACCAGAAACACGATGATCAAAGTGTCTAACTAAGCACCATAATGCACTCAGCACAGCGGCACCGAGCGGCTTGTCCTGAGGACAGGAGGTGAGGAGAGTGGTCTGCAGGAGGACCTGGCTGCAGGGTGCGGCTGCCAGTGCCACTGTTGTGTGGCCTGACTTACCCGGCAGTGCACCAGGCACCCAGCGAAATGTGAATTTTTAATAAACCTGGTCTCCATTTCTTAGTGTGAGTTTACACCCAACGGTACATGAAATGCACTCGAAGACTGTGGTTACCGATGGGGAGTTCAGATTTCGCCAGATGCTCGGTCTTTGATCTGGCGACCGTCCGCTTGTCTGGAGAGTGACCCACTGAGCTTTCAGCAGCAAGACTCATGCGTGACCTTTGGCTCTCTGCTGGCTGCGGATTCTGGCCCTTACATCTCAGGCTCACTGAACCCTTCTCTATCAAATATGCCCTTGGCCTTGTGCTTTATGGCCAAATAGCTGCAAGCGTAACCGCGCGCTTTGACCTCGCACCGTGCCTGCAGTGACGTCATGCTGCACCTGCAGCAGCTGCGCCATGCAGGACCCCTGCGACCTGGTGTCCCAGTGGAGCTGAGCAGCGCTCTGTGTTGCCTGTCAGTCTCTTTCGGAAGCAGAACACGAAGCCTCCTTGGGAGGCAAAGCAGAAACCTGGGCGAAGGAGCAAGTGCAGAGGCGGAGAGGTGACGCCACCTGCCGGGGTTCGCGCTTACTGGCTGATGGCAGGGCTGCGATCCAGCTGTCACAATGTCTCCCTCCTAAGTAGCCCCTCAGAGACAAAGATAGCAGTGCATTCAGTGTGACCAAAATGTGCCGTAGATGCTTACGCTGAGAATGATTTATCGTAAATAAAAGGCACAGTGTCATCCGTGTCCCCCAACATACCCCGCTTTGAGAGACAGGGCAGCGTTCCCACGTGCGAGCCCGACCGACTGACTTCATTTGTGAGTATGACCTCCAGCTGCATCCATTAACCTGCACAAGCCTTGAGTTTGTCCTTCTTTACAGCTAAGTAGTACTCCATCACATAAAAATACTGCATCTTTTTTATCCATTCTTTGGTCGATAGCCATTTGGGTTGTTTCCGAGATTTAGCTGTGACAAACCGTGCTATTAATACGGGTGCACGTATACTGCTGTGGTATGAGGTTTTCAGTTCTTCTAGGGAGACACCCAGAAGGGGAACAGCTAGCTGGGCCAAATGGGACCTCTAATCCGAGCGCTTTGAGGACTCTCCATGCTGATTTCCACAGTGGTCTCTCTAGCGTAAGAATCCGAAAGAGCAAATAAAGTCCAAAAGCTACAGAAGATATTGCGAAAGGGAGAGGAACCACTCAAAAGGAAAGAGCGCCTGGGTCGTGGGAAGGGAAGGGCCATAACTGTGCCTCCAGCTGCTCTTTGTCCATTGAAGGGAGCAGTTAGCGCCGAACGCCTGTTTTGAAGTCAGCAGTGTGCAGTGTATGAACCATTGTTAATTTCTTACCATCTTATTTTAAAATTCCATGCCATTTTTATTGCTTATTTTCTCTTTAACAAAGTGACCCCCGCCCTGTCCCGGCACACTCACCCTGCTGAGATGCAACAAAAGCCACGGCGAAGCCGCCGCCGCCGCCGTGTGCCGTCCAGTGGGAAGGTGGCTTCCGGGGTGGCACGTGGTGTCCTCGCCTCTCTCTGCACCCAGGATCTGCACTGTGTGACTGCTGGTTCTTCTCCAAGCCAAAGTGGCCACGAGAGGTCAAGGTTTTGGATCAGTGGTAGACATCGAGGTAGCCACAACAGTGCAGCTAAAGGTGCCTAAGGAGAAAGGACTTCTGGCCCTGCCCCAATGGGATAAGTGCGCTTGGAGTGAGGGCGGGGCTTGCAGCGGATTCATGCAATGGTCTTCTTTATTTATTTTGTGTATTTTTACTTTTATTCTTTTGATAAAGGGTCTCACTACACTGTTCACACTTGTAAGGATCCTCCCGTCTCAGCCTCCCCTGCACTGGGGTTAGAGGTGTGCACCACCATGCCGGGTTTTGGAGGCGGCACAGCGCACCTGGGAACTTGAGGCTAGCATGGCATGAACTTGCAGGGATCGAACCCTGGTCCTTGCACTTGCCAGGCAGGTGCTTGGACTGCCAAGCTATCTCTGCAGCCCCCAGCACTGTGTCTTCTACTATATTCAATTTAAGAAATTGAAGCACTGGCACAGTTTTCGGCTGCACTTCATCCCATGACGCCTGTGTCCCAGCTGTAGCTCCTGTGTCTTCCTCCCTGTCAGTCCTGTCTCCTTGAGGACCCAGAGCCCTTCTGTATTTGATCTTGATGCACTATGAGCAGGCAGGTCCAGAGGGACCCATGGCACTTGGTGAGTGAGGCCAGGCCCACGGGGGCACAGAGAGGCTGCCTTGCACCTCCACTGCCCCAGCACTGCCCTGTTGGCAGATGCCAGCAGTCCCATCTTTCTAGAATGCTCTGGCTGGATGACAAGCCAGGACTTAACAGGGTTCTAGTGGTAGGACTTGTGTGTGGGCATGTGTATACACGCAGTGTGCCTTTCCACATGTACGTGTGCACAGGTGCTCTTGTGCACGTGTGTACATGGTGTGTGTACTTCGCTTTCAGCTCTGCAGCTACCTGTCTCCAAGACTCCAGTTTTTGCACAGTGCCTACCCAACCAGACCTTGCATTTTGCTCTCCAAGTGGGGCTCAAGTCAGGCTGACCCAGGAGAGGGCAGGGCTTGTGCAGTAGGAAGACTGGCTCTGTACCCAGCCTGGAGCCCCTAGGAGCTGCGGCCCCCACTGCCTGTCTCTGTCTACACAGCAGCTCCTCATTCCCTCGAGGTGCAGAGAAAACATTCCCACAGGAAGTTGAGAAGCTGAGTGTCTGACATGGTACTGCTTCCCTGGGTGTGTGGGGGGCTTCTCAGCCCTCGGAGAGGACCCAGCACCTGAGGAATGGCTGCCACAGGGTGCCGGAGCTGGACAGGGCAAGCGTGGTGCGCAGCCAGGGCAGTGGGCACAGAGCTGGCCTGTGGCAGGCCTCACCTGGAGGAGGTCTGTGGCCAAGACGCTGCCGGGCGAGGTGTCTGGCTGCACACGGGGAGCACGAGGACTCAGGGAGGGAGGGAGGGAGGCTGCTGGGGACTGGGCTCTCACTGAGACGGGTGGAGGAGGCGGCCTTAGCAGGAGTTGCCCAAACTGCTGAGCCCCCGGTGTGGGGAAGGAGGCCCGCCTGAGGGTTCAGGAAGCAGCAGGGAGCACCTCATTGTTCTCTTGCAGCCGGACTCCAGGCCTCAGGCCCCTGCTCATCCGGGCCTCCCAGGCCTCCTTTCCCCGCTTCCTCCTGCTGCCGGCATCAGAGGGAACATCGCCTGCTTGGCATCCTCCTCCCCTGCTCTCTGGCCTGTCCTTCAGCCTCCTTCCGTCAGGGATTGTGGGTGGGGTCCTCAGTGGCTGGACAGAGCCTCAACTTTTGCCTTTCCCAAGTTTAAGCCATGAAACCACTGGTGACCCTTTGCGTGGTGGCTGGGAAGCCCCTAAGTGCTCTGTCTTGGGGCCTGGCCCTCCCTCTGTGGGTCTGCATGAAGGAGCACTGCTCTCTGGAGGCCCCATCCCACGGCTCAGTTATTCATCCTCTCAGCAGTTTCCTCACCTGTGAAAACAGTCACGGTTGTCCCCTGTAGTCTCCGAGGAGCATGTCCAGGTGCCATGGGAATCATGGGAGGTCTGAGGAGCTGTTCTGGTTTCCAGGACAAGGGTGGGTGGGAGGGCCCGGGGCATGCTGGGGCAGGAAGGAGGCGCATGTGTCCAGCTGCTCGAGGGCTGGGTGCATCTGTGGCCTCCCAAGAGAGGACAGCTGCAGCTTGATAAAGGCTTCATCACTTTCCTGAATGAAGGACTTCTCTGCTGAGCCATGGGGTGTCTCCGTAGACTGTCCTGCATTCGCGCCCTCCCCACCGCTGGCCCCATGGAGCTCAGGAGAAGTGGCCTGGGTGGAGTCTGTGCCTGGAGAAGGGATTTGTCTTCCACAGGCCTCCGTTCTGAGGATGTTTCTATGGGGGACAGGCAGGGAGTCCTGGGAGCGGGCTTGGGATGAAGAGCTGTCTTGTTTCTCAGCACAGAGGGCTCCGGAAGGGCGACGTGGGTGGGGCACGTGAAGCTATTTGGAATCTAGGAGAATAGATATCCAAATCTCCAACGTGGCAAGCATTTTGGGGAGACACACTCAAGGCCGAGGGGTGCAGAGACCTCAGTCTTAGTCTTTTCTTAGCCCCGGAACAGAGCCTCCCTCCCGTCCCCACCCAGAGCAGGAGAGGTTGGTGCTCTCAGGATTTCACTCTGAGGTCAGCTGGCTCTGGGGTAAGAAGGGCATGGTGGAAGGGCCCAGGCGGAGGACAACCACTGCTCCCTTGGTGGCCAGGAGCAGAGAGAGGGGAGGAGTGGGGGACAAGAATGTACCCTTGTGGGCTGCACCCCTGTGACCACACCAACCAGGCCCCACCTCCGACTGCACCTTCGGCTGAGCATTTGCCCACGGCCGAGTCCACTGCCGAGCCCAGGACCTGCGATCCAGTCGTCCTCCGCACACATGAGAACGGGGGCTCCTCAGACCTAAGCCCTTGTGTGTGACAAGGGACAGTGCGCACACTCTGCAGCTTGGCCCGCCCAACAAGAAGTGGGGAGCTGTGTAGCACAGTCTGCTGAGGCAGAGGTGCCCTTTACAGGATGGTGTGGCCGCATGTGGCCTTCTGGCTCTCTGTGTCACAGCACAGCACACAGCCTGTGCACTGCTGCTAAGGACAAGCCGGACTCCCCTGCCGGCCCTCCCTCCCCTCTCCTTCCCTCCCTCCTTCCTTCCTTCCTTCCTTCCTTCCCTCCCTCCCTCCCTCCCTCCCTCCTTCCTTTCTTCCTTCCTTCCTTTCTTCCTTCCTTCCTTCCCTCCCTCCCTCCCTCCTTCCTTCCTTCCTTCCTTCCTTCCTCTCTTTTTTCTTTCCTTCCTTCCCTCCCTCCTTACACCAATTCTTAAAAAGATCAGAGAGAGGAACTCCAAAGCATAATGAGGTTCATTTGGAAGCAGCACAGGCCCCCAGCAGCCGCGCCCACGCCATACTAAATGGCGTGCATTTTCAGGGACACTGGAGAAGGGAGAAGCTTTCCCAGACAAAAATGAGGAGGCTTACCTCAGCTATGTGGAATCAAGAATCCTGGACTGCAGGGACCGATGACAAGGGTGACATCAGCCTGGGGCTGAATGGACAGTAGCTGGGCCGAGTGCCCCGCCAGGGTTGTGTGGCTCTGCGTAGGCTCCAGGCTCCACCAGAGTCTCCCGTGGCACAGGCCATCTCGTGTGGCTCTGCGTAAGCTCCAGGCTCCACCAGAGTCTCCCGTGGCACAGGCCCCTCATAGGCCATCTCTCGGAAGAACCCTTCCTTCACAGCCTCCTGCCTTCACATCCTTTTCTCGGGTTAAGATGGACCCAAATGACTCTCTTTTTATTCCATCCAAGTTCACGTTTCTTGTTAGGCTCGAGGTTTCCTGTGGGGCTTCACTCCTGGGGCACCTTTAGAGAACGCCTCGGCCCTGGAGCTCTGCCTCCCCACCTCAGTATCAGGAAGAGCTGGGCGGTGACACTGTCTGATTGTAGGCTCCGGCTGCCACTGGCTGGTCTGGCTCGCTCTGCCGCAGGGCAAGCACAGCCCCTTGTGCGCACACTGTCACTGGCTCAGGGCCTGTGGGTTCCAGCGACGACTGCTCTCTCCTGGTGTCTCTGTCCCCTGGACCCTTCAGACCTGGGCTCTGCCCTTCTCCCCTGCTCCTTTGCATCTATGTAGCTTGGAATCTGAGACCGTGGTGTGGCACCTGGGTGCTCCAGCTGCAGCCCGTGTTGAGCCTTCTTCACCCCTGGAAGCTTAGAGTCATTAAATGTAAAGAGGAGTCCCAGGGAGCGCACCGTCATGGGGGGGCAGGCCGGGCCCTGCTTCTGCCTCTGGGAAGCCTGAGAAGTCCTGCACATCCGTGGGGTGCCCCGAGTGGACTGTGGGCTCAGGCAGGGAGTGCAGATGGCTTTCTGCTGCACAGAGACCCTGGGCCGTGACATGCAGAGCTGGTGAGGAACAGAGGCCCTGGCGACTGGAGTGCGCACAGGAAGAGCAACGCGGCCTCAGACCTGGACACAAAGTGGTGCTTGGTAGGACCGGGAGGTGGCCTCGGACTCCAGTGACTGCAGGGCTTGAGGGCCGCGACCCCGGAGAGCGCTGAGTTAGAATTTGTCTGCAAAGCGTTCATTTTTGGAGTCCTGATTTTGTTTTCTAAGTCTCACATTTTTGGCAGGTTGTTAGGGAAATGATACTTAGGGGAAGAAGGAGAGGCCCAAGGCCACGCGTTGCCACAGCGTGGGCTGGGGTGTCGCCATGGAGCCCGTGCTCGGCCCTTGCTGGTGTTGCTTCCTCGTCTAGTGTTCCGTGTCACCCGGGAGGCAGAGCCAGACCCCCATGTCTGCGCTGAGCACCCCCGGACACCGGGCCTCGGCCCCTCTTTGAGCGGACGCCTTCTCCCTGGCCATCCCCGTTTGCCTTCCTCTCTGGCTTCCACAGACTAATGATGCCCGTCTGCCCATGTGCCGAAGAACAGGTGCTCTGCAGGCGAGGGAGCCGAGCTCAGGTGAACCGGCGAGTTTGCTTTCTTTGCGTAGAGACAGAGTCCATCTGTGTAGTTGAAACTGGCTCCGAACTCACCTTGTAGCCCAGGCTGCGTCACTCTTCCTGCCTCCTCCTGCCTCAGCCTCATGTGAATGGAGATGTGCATACTTCTCACACCTGCTTGCTCACGCATGTGTAAGTAGGGTGCAGCTCTTGGGGAATTCCTTGTTTCCGTCTCCATCCCAACCTTCAGAGGACCTTCTGCGTCCTCTTCTCACTTCAGGTCTTACGCTTCCCTTCAGATTTTGAGCCTGCTCACCCTTGGATAGCTGGAAGATCCACCCTGAGGACTGGAGTTGTCTAAGGTAAATACCGCCCCCCGGGTGGGGCACTCAGCCTTGCAGCGCGGCATCAGGGTGCCTGGGGAGCGTGCAGATCGCCTCTCTGGGCGTCCCACCTTCCTGCTCTGGTCCTTTCTTGGGCGTCTGCCACAGGGTCTCCAGGGCTGGTACCTGGGGCTCCCGCTCCACCAGCAAGGTGCTGCTGCTTCTGAGGCTGGGATGCAGAATTCATGTTCCGATGGGCAAAGGAGCTGTACCGCACATTTTCATGACAGCAGCGGCGAAGGGGGGTTGTGTTCTCCCATCTTGGATTGGGGCCCAGACATGGGAGCCTGCGCTACGGGTGCCATGATTGCCGGAGAAGGGGCCAGGCCCATGGCTTCTGTGGGACACGCCCCTCCCGCTGAGCCTGTGGCTCCTGAGCACCGGGCAGACCTGGGATGGAGCTCAGCAGCGCAGCACCTGGCTGGCAAGCGAAGCCCCTTACTAGGAAGCCGGGGCTCCAGCGCAGGCATCACCCCTCCTTCCTTCCTTCCTTCCTTCCCTCCCTCCTCATGGAGGCATGAAGCACCTTCTGGGTAGGTGAGGCAGAGAACTGCAGCCTGGGCTCTCACCTCCCTGAGGAGATGGACAGACAGATAACAGAGAGACAGACAGACTGATAGACTGATAGGCGGGCAGCTCTTTTTATCTACAGAGCCCAGGTCGCAGGTTTTCCCTTTCTGCTCTACATCTGCCTTGGAGTCGGTCAGCTGTCCCAGCGACTCAGGCCTCTGTGTGGCACAGAAGGGTCTGCAGACCCCGTCCCACAGCTCAAGGACGCTAGAAGTAACCACTCGCCTGTCCCATGCGTGCCTCTTCAGTGTGCCACACAGACCTTATCACTGTCTTTCCAAGTGCTGAGCCTGGAGCCAGCAGTGAGTAGCACCCCAACTCTGTCCCTGAGTATACTGGAGACAGCAGGGTCCCCTCTCTTGCCTTCTTCCTGGGGTCCTGATGTCACCTCTCCTTTATCTTGTGGTGAATCCTGCTGCTTCCAGCTCAGAAGTGTCCCCAGCCCAGCCTGTGGCTCCAGATGGGAGGCCCCTGCGCAGTCCCTAGGCAGAGGCTCCTGTAGCTTCTGGGTCAGGGAGGGACCCCTAAGTCTGTGGGGACGATGACCCTGTGGCCTGGATGTCTGGGAGACGGGGAACTTCAGGTAGGTGGTCGGATGGGTTGGCGCATGAATGGACACAGGGGCCGATGGTGGGTGGGTGGAAAGGGAGGGCTGTGTCGGTGGGTGAGTGGATAAATAAGTGGACAGAAGATCAATGTGGAGGATAGGAGCCAGTAGCCACGTGAGGTCAACTGAGGGCGTGCTGCGATGACCACTCCCATTTGGGCAGCCTTGCTGCGGCAGCACTGCGCAAGATGCTTTTGAGGGAGACAGACTAGAGAGGGCTCATCGGGAGGGTACATCCACACCCCGGGCCGGTGACCTCCTACGCGCCGGGCAGGGTGACAGTGATGCAAATGGAAACAAGGGACCGAGCCAGGAAGCTGCTGCGGCAGGGATGGACAGGGACCGGCCCTGCGCCAAGCAGCTAGAGAGACAACGTGCGCAGAACGTGAGGGCGTCGGCAGCTCCGGGGATATTCACGGCACGAACTGGAAGAGGCGAGCCTAGAAGACATGCCAGCGTGGGACACACAGCGCAGAGGGTGAGCTTAGGTGCGCTGAACCCAGCAAACGGTGGCGTGCCGTGGTGATTGGGGGCACCTCACCAAACGAGGGCTGCTTGGCTGGAAGAAGTCGGGAGTCGGGGCTGGAGAAACACGCTCAGGCCTGTGGGGCCGCCAGCCAGGAGGTTCTCACAGCCTCCCCACAATCACAAGAGGAGAAACACTCACTTCCCAGGGCCTAGGGGAAGGCCCAGGCCGGAGCTTGCCGCACCCTCGGCCTGGGCAGGCGCAGAGCAGGAAGGGCTCGGGGTGTCGATTACTCCTCGCTGCTGTCCCGACAACCTTTCCTGCACCGGCCTGATAGAGGCCTAAGTTCCCAGTGGGCCGTCCTACCCTATTTCCACACCCTTTCTCACCTCCTATGGCTCCTGCTACTCTGCAACGAACGGGACACTTTAGGCTGGTAAATGCGGGCACCCGAGCCCTGTGCCCTAGGTTGGCTCATTCTGCACGCCCGCCAGTGGGACCCCAGCAGTGGCTCAGCTTCCCGACAGCTCCACACTTATCTTCCTGCCCATGGGGCCTCTCTGGCTGGACTTGGCAGGCGTGGTCCACAGAAGCAGCTGTTGGGTCCGTGAATGAAGTTTCTGGGATCTCAGAGAGCTTTAGGAATTCTGTCGGAGGTTTTATTTAGTGTGAAATAGCTTCTCACTTTATGTAGCTGGTGTTTGCCTCAGCAGTGAGCACCCAGAGCATGTTTATAGTGTGTGTGTTTATTACACATGTGGCTTTCCAGCAACAGAGCCTTCTAGCATCAGTACAAAAGCTGGCAGGGGAAGAACAGCCAGATGCTTCTCTGAACCGATCACGCTGGAAGGCACGGAAACCTTGTCACGCATATTTCATTGTTATAACCTTCGTCCTCCACTCGGGTATTTTGCCATTGCAATGCACCATAGCTCAATGATTTTACAAGATTTTCAGGTCTTTAGGAATGCACTCAGTTCTATGTCCAGGCTGCTAAATGCTTTCCCTTCGGCGTACAATGTACCTGCAACAATTCCTCCTTCCTCTGCAAAGCCTGTGGGCCCTTTGTGGTCCCGCTGAAGGGCCGGGCCATGGTCCTCCACTGCTCTTCATTTCTGTGTGTAGTTAAAGGGGCGCAGCTGTCTATCGTGGCAGGGGGAAGCCCTTCGCACGGCTCCTTGCTCTGACCTGGCATGGCAGTCTTCCATCCGTGCGGTCCCTGTTAAGTTTACGGTTTGCGTGGTTTCAAGTGTGGGGCGGCTGTGAGGGTCCTGCTGAGGAAAAAAGCCCGGAGCAGGCCCATAGGCCACTCAGTGGCCTCTCTGGCAGGCCTTCCAGGGTATGTGTTGAGTGAACATTGCTCTCAGGCTGCACCTTGTCAGGCGAATTCTCCTTCCCACTGCCTGAGATGTGTGTGTCCCGTCTTCAGCCAGGGAGGCAGAGATGTCCACTCTCTTTGGCCTTGAATGGCTCTGCAGACACCAAGGCAAGGGTGGAGAAATGTCCTCTGGACCACCCCAGCGCAGGGTCCTGTTGCTCCAGGGAGGCTTCGGAGGACAGCTTCAGGGACTCCCAGTGCCAGCATAGTCTTCCTGTTGTACGCAGGGTGGAGGGGCCCCTAACTGGCTGCTTCTGCTTGGGTCCACGCTGGGTGAACTCTTGGTCTTAAGGAGCAGGGAGGGAGGAGTCCGTTTGGCCATCTGGGAGGCAGCAGTCGCATCACCCTGCGTGGGCCACTAAGACCTGGTGTTGTTGCTATTGCTGTTATCATTCTTTCAACTTCCTGTACAAGGGGTGGAAGACAGCTTTGAGAGACAGGCTTTAGGAACCCAATGAGTGGAAGGACCTAGAAGAGCACTGCTGGAAGAGAAGAGAAAGGTGCAGAAACTTGCTCCAGGGACGGCTGAGGCCTATGCAGCTGGGTCCCGTCGGGGGCATGCTGAGCACTTCACAGGGCACCTCTGCTAAGTCCCTGTGCTCCCCCATGCCCTGGGTCAGGGCAAAGCAGGAAGTGGCTCTTGTGTCTTCTGCAGGCTTTCAGGTTCTTGCCCCTCGGAGGGGGCCAGTGGAGGGGACAGAAGGCTCTCTGAAGCTCACCCCCCCAAGAGCCCTGCAGGCCCCAGGGAAATGGGGAGAGAGAGGCACCCTGGGCCCGCGAGGATGAGCCCTGCACGTAGAGCAACCCTTCGTGGTGAGTGCTATGTCCCGCATCCACTTCAGGACTGAGGAAACCGAGGCAGGGAGATGAGGGAGCTTGGCCAGATGAGACAGCCTGTACATCGTAAGCTCACCTGCAACACAGGCGGCAGCCATGGCCACCTGTTTTCAGGACCTCCCTGAGGGTGGCTGGAGCTCCTTGAAGGACTGGCAGGGGCTTGAGTTGGGGGTGGGACCAGAGAGACGTGGAGCGGCAGTTGGTGAGCGCCCACTGTGTACAGGAATGGGCAGAGCATCTGACTTGATTTCCACAGGAGCCTTTTAAGAGCCGGAGGCCACTGGTCTGCTGGTGAAGATATCAGCCACTGAGATAGGTGTGTGGCCAGGCAACATGACTGGCAGGTGGAAGAGCTGAGCACCTAATCCTGTACTCCTTGTTTCTTCACAGTGGAATTGTGTGGCTGTAAGTTCCTCAGTTATTAGACTCAGGACTCCCTCCATGGGCAGGTAGCACCCTGGGGTCTGAGGGCAGTGTGTAGGCACACACTGGATCCTTGGTTGGATCCTGCCGTTCTTCATCTTTCTTCTAAAAGTTCTAGTAGCTCACGAGCTCAACACAAATTCTTTTCTGGAGAGCAGAACCCACGGTCCTCCTGGAGACCCAGCCAGTCTAGGCTAGGGGTTGGGAGCTCTCTGGGGGCCCCAAATCAAGGCATCCGTTGGTCTTGGCTGACCACATGCCTCTGCCCTGGAGGTCACTCCTCGAGGGTCCAGTGTGACTTTAGGAGGGGTGGGAAAGCTGCGGGTGTGCACATCGGATGAAGGCTCCACACCCACCATGGGACTGTCTTTCCTAGTGCGTTGGTGCCGGGGCCTCAGGGTCTCTGTTAGGATACGGATGCCACCACGGTCCACGGAACTCTGCACAGGCTCCCAAGGGAAGGGTTTTGAGCAAACGGCAGAGCTGGAGACCACAGCACTGCTCAGGCCACTCACTGGGTGCTCTGCCTACGGAGTGTCGCTCCTGGGAGCTTAGGGTTCAAGGAGGAGCTGTGGAGGAGCTTGGAGGTGTAGGAGGGTGGCATAGTAGGCCAGAGCGGAAGGCTTGAACCTGGGCTTGGCGTGCTCCTGGGGGGCCCTAGCCCTGGGCCTCTGCAGAGGCCCTGTGAGTGGCCCGGGAGGGTCAGAAGATGGTGCTTCAAGCCCGAGGGACACATAGGGCACTCGGGCACTGGCATCTTGGATGCAAGGAAGACACCACCTAGACGGTGGCAGGTGGAGCCCGGGCTCATGGAGGACTAGGGGGCTGCTTTTCGATCGCTGGCTCACTAATAAGGATGCCGGCCGCCCTTCGAATCCACTTCAGTGTTCTGCTAACAGGTCAGCGCAGGCAAGGCTCCACGAACGAGCCAAGACCTTCCACAGTGTTTCTGTCAGGTATCAGCCTGTGAGGGTGGGGAGCAGGCTGTGCTTACCTGGATTTTTTTCTATTATTCTTTGGCTTTTGGCTAAGATCAGCTATGCGTTGGGCTGGCTGGAGGCAGAAAGAAGCAGAGCCGCACGGGGCCCCGCTGAAGCACATGTCACTGGCTGCCTTCCCGTGTCCAAATGAAGCAGCACCGGCCTCTCCACCCTGCTCACACATCGTAATTGCTCCCACATTCCAATATTTATGCACACAGCTGGGTTCCCATCCTGAGGTCCTAATGCAGTGAGCGGCAGAGGCCTTCTGCCTGAGGTCTGGAGGCTGGCTGGTGTTTCCCCACCAGTGTGTTGCAATGGTTCACGCCATTACTAAGGCAAACCTGACCCCTCCAGCGGCCCTGGACAACTACCTTCCACAGCGAGGGGCATCTCAGGAGGAGCAGCTTCCCAGGGAAGGCCTGCTCATGCCCCTTGAAGTCTTGGGAGTCTTGGTTTCCTCTGTCAAGTCTTCTGCAGGGGCTCCCAAGATTAAAGATTGCGAACCGAACTCAAAGCCTTCCTCAGTTGAAAGAAAAGAAACAATCAAAATACGCAAGGGGTTGATATTTCCAGCTGCAAAGCCACATGTGCACACACACACACACACACACTCACCTTCCGTGGGCACTGCTCACACTCTCTGCTTACTGTGCCCAGCGTGGGTCCTCATCAGACTGGACCCGCTCAGCAGCGGGCATAGTGAGCCCTCCAGGCTGAGGCTCGGGCCAGCCTGTCCTTTTCAGCCCTTTTGAGCAGGTGACCTGCAGAACTCAGGAGACCAGCTGTCTTCTGAGAGGAGCGTTTGTTCCCTGGAACTGAAATGTTGTCCCCCTAGAATTGAGGGTTGCTTCTGTTGTGGTTGGAATGTCCCCTGACAACCTCATGCTTGAATTCAGTGTCCACTGTGCTGGCCTTGGGAGGGGACACCCTTAAGAGGTGGCCTGTCTTGGGGACTCCACCCTTGTGAGCAGCACATGCCATCATGGAGCGGGGGTAGTTATTCTGGGAGTGGCTTTGCTAGAAAAGTGCTTTCTCCCATGCTCCGGCGGGCAGGAAGGCCCTCACTGGCTGCACTTTGGCAGGACAATCCCTAGCCCCTGTATGTAAGAAATACATTTTTTAAAAAAATGAGTTCAGATTTCCACACATCTGAAACAAAATTATTATCAAAATCACACTAAGGACATTCTCACATTCTCCATCATGGTTTATTCCTCTCCAGTTTGTTTTAGTTCCACGTTGGAACATTGCCCGTGGCCCTCAATGTTTGCTGGCGGAACCCTCCCCTTGCCAAAAAGTGTCCAAAGCAGCCTCCTCCACAGAGGTCTTCAGGAGCAGAGTTCAAGGTCTCCGCCCTGCGCCCGCACAGCCTGGGAGTGGCCCCGCACACCTGGCACCCAACGCGATTTTCTCACCTCACAGAGCCCAACCCTGGCATAACCCTTCCCTTCCGCAGATGAAAACTGTAATTACTCAGCTTTCTGTCACTGTAATAAAATACCTGAGAAAAACAACCTCAAGGAGGAAGATTGACTTTGGCCTCCCAGTCTGCTGGCTCCATGGCTTTTAAGCCTACGGCAAGGCAGAAGTATCATGGCAGAGAGTGCCAGGTGAGAACGCTGCTTGAGAGGAAGGTGCAGACAGCATGTGCCAGAGCCACGGATGGCGGGCCAAGGGGCAGACGCAGCCCCACGGCCACGCCCACCCGCTTCCCCCAGGGCCATCGGGTTATCACTTCCCAGCGGATTTGTCCTGATGGAGTAGGAGCCCTGGAGCCCCAGTTGCCCTCCGGAATCACGGCTTTTCAATGCCTATGGCTTCGGCGAGATGTTTTAGATCTAAAGCATAATAAGAACTTCATTACCAATGGGATGAAGACTGAGACCAAGGCCACAAGGCCCAAACAGGATCATGAGGCAGCCCGTAGGCACCTGCAGCCAGCTGGGTGAGGTGCCTGGGCACAGGAGGCAGGAGCCCTGATGTCACTGGTGCAACCCGAGGGGTTCAAATGGCACAGTGAGAAATGGCTGGCTTCACAACGCCATGGCAAAAATAGGGGATCCTGGTAGAGGGCTGGACTTTCTGAGGACGGAACTGAGGGATCTGATTGGGTGGCTTCTTGAGTCACACTGCATCCTCCACGGCCTCCAGGCAGGACTGCTCTGCCTCTTGTGTTTTTAAAACCAGTCAGCTCCACCTGCAAAGACCTGCGGCAGCCTCGTAGGCAGTGGAGATGTCGCACGGGGAGCGAGCGGCCTACCTGGCCCTTCCTTGAGCCCCCCTCCTGCCCCGGGCCACCTCAGAGCCTTCCCCGGGGCCTTCCTTCCCTCCAGGTTCTTGCTGAGCCTCCTTCCACTCTTCAGCTACTTCTGGACTTCGCAGTGCAGCACCCCCTCCATTGCTCTGCAGAGCCAGGTTGCCGTAGGTCCTCTGGGCTCCAGCTGGAGCTGTCTGCCTGGAGACGGAGGTGCTAGGTCTGTTCAAAGAACCTGCGATTGCCTCGGACTCATGGCTGGTAGACTGAGTTGAGCCCACGTGGGAAATGGGTCCACGAAACTCTGAAGCCTCGGGTCCTCACCCAGCCCTGCGGCCCCAGGGCTCAACGCGGCACAGGGCATGCTCCTCCGTGCCTCCTGCAGCTCCTAGGAGCTGCGTCTCTGTCTCTATGGAGCATAAGCACGATGAGCAATGGCGGTGTTGGTAAGGAGCTGCGTCAGCAATGGACAGCCCAGTGAGGAGAACGCAGGGAGCTGCTGAGGGAGGCAGCTCCCAGGAGTCTGGTGGTGCAACTTAGGAAGAGGGTCTGGGGCAGAGGGCTGTGGTCTTGGCTCCAAGGCCGGAAAGTCAGAGTGGTCTGTGCCTGGGCTCAGATCCTGGCTGTGGCGCCTCGAGCAACTGCGACCTCCACTCGATCCCCTCTGAGGTCTCAGGGGCATCCAGGGTATGTGGACTCAGCAGCCCCACATGGCCAGGTCTGCGAAGGGTTTTTAGGTGCCCAGCACAGCAGAGAAACAAGCAGAAGGAAAGGGGGAAAGGGGCTTTATTATCTTGGAGGACGTGGAGAGAATTGGAGGAAGTCAAGGGATTCTCTGGAGTTGAACAAAGGGAGGCCGAGGCTCTTATGGCCTTTTGCCCGGGGGTGGAGTTTGAAGGGCATGTTTAGACATCCCTGAGAGAGCTGATTGGGGGTCTGCCCCGAGGCAGCGGGAGTGGTGGAAGGAAATTGTACCCTGGACTAAGTTGGAGAGAACTGGGAGGTGGTCTTGGCAAAATGGGCTTTTGTCTGAAGGACATGGGCCATATTAGATAATCATCGTGATGATTTCAGCAACCCACGCTAGGGCCAGAGCCTATCAGGGTCACAGCACATGATGCCCACGCTTAAAGGAGAAGCAGTGTGATTGGGCTCCTGATTTCGTGGGAATTGGTCCATGGCGGGCTGGCTCCAAGGCAGGAATGCCACAGCAGATGGGCACGGCAGAGCAGAGATACTTAGCTCGTGGCGTCTAGGCAGCACAGTATGGAAACAGTGCCAGAGAAGAAGGCATGAAGGACCCACAGTTCCCCGTGTCACCCCTCCTTGACTCACCCCAGAATGGCTTTGATAATCCCCTGGAGTCTCCAAAGCCCATGCAGTTGTCACTCCACCTCTATCTTCCCAGCATGCTTTGAGGGTTGAATAAGATGGGGAGTGAGATGCTGAACCCGGATGAGGACACGAGGACTGTCAGGCACTAGGGTGCGGCGGGTTCTGAGGCACAAGGCAGCCAGGAGGAGGGTGCGTCAGAGCTGCTCGGGGAGAGCGCTTGGGAACCAGGCAGTGTGCTGAGGACCACGGTCCCAGCTATGCCTGGCAGCCCAGTGCCAGCCTTGTGCGGGTGGCTGTGGTCGGGATGTGGCTGGGCCTAGCGCGAGGGAGGGAATTCGCCCCAGCGAACCCTCTAAGCTCATGGCAGCCCTGCCTGCCTGGGAGGAGGACCTTTGCCACCTGATCCTTTTCTGGAGGGCCATCAAGGGTGGATAAAGCCCCTCTGCCTGACGCCCAGGGTCTTGTCTGCAGAGTACAAAACAGAGTACAGGAGAGGGGGCTGGACACAGATACCCGTGTTTATAAATACCCGCATAAGTCAATCATGGTCTTACTAGTGGGAGGAAGACATGCTCAATGCTCTTACTGCAATCTGTATTTTAAATGTATTTTCTGGGCCCAGCAGGATGGCTCAGTGGTCTAAAGTGCCTGCTTAGGAAAGCTTGGGCAGCTGCAGGGACTGCGGTTTGATCTCGGGCACCACATGCTATGCCAGCCCTGCCCTTAGGGCAGGCTGAGCTGGCCATAATAAGTAAGTAAGTAAGTAAATAAATAAATAAAATAAATGTGTTTTCTTTGTGTAAGTGAAATTTCTGTATAGGTGATTTCCAATCTGTCTTAGTAATCTGTTTAAAGTCAGAATATAAGAATTCTGTGGGTTTTAAAGTTGTTTCTCAAAGTATTTATGAGCTGTATACAATGCAATCCATTCACTTGGGGCCTGATTTTGGGTACAGATTCCCCCGGCTTCTTCTCTACGACAATCAGTGCTGGGGCTGATCTTGAGAAGGTGTTGCTTTATCAAATTCCACCCACATTTTTCCCGACAAGCACGGTAAGCAGCTCTGCCATTGTGTGTGAGAAGGCAGAAACCAGGCAGCTGAGGTTTTTCATAGGAAGTAGGTACGCCCTGGCCGGGCTCTGCCCCTGAAGGTGTGGGTGGCGCTCCAGGACTTCAGCTCTTGTGTGACTGCCACAGATTTGTCATCCAGAAGGGAGGAGGGCTCAATAGCTGCTTCCATCTCTGCAGCAACCCCAGAGGGTGAGCAGACAGACGGTCCCCACCACCCAGGCTGACAACTCACCCGGACAGATCTCCGGGCCCATGAGCAGAGGTAGAGCGCAGATAGAGCCGCTCCTCTGTTCCCCAGGGAGCACGCGGCGAGGACAAGAACACAGAGCCACTGTGCCCAGCCACTGCCTTGTCTGACGCTGGTGGCTGAGAAGGACGCAAATAAGGACTCAGCTGTGTGCTCACTGCCTGGACAGCGCTAGACCCAAATGCTTGCTATAGCTTCCTGCGTCCATTCTTTCCCTTGGGGACCTTGGTGGTTGGTACATTGTGTGAACTTGAGGGGCCAGAAGCTTACCTGGACTGCTCATCCGCTTCATGCCCCACCCCTAAGGCGTGGAGGGCCCCGCCCTAAGGCGTGAAGGGCCCCCATCTCTAAACTGTGAGGACCTTGCCCCTAAGATGTGGAGGGCTTTGCTCCTCAGACATGGAGGGCCCGCCCTAAGGCCTTGAGGGCCCCCCATCCCTAAGATGTGAGTGCCCTGCCCCCGAGGGACTCAGCTCTTAACAGGTGTTTGAGGGGGTTGAGGGAGGCTTGCGGGCTTCTGGGAGGAGCCTGGATATTCACAGCCCCTGCTGCCTCTTCAGAGGAGGCGCTCTGGTCTTCGCAGTCAGTGTGGAAGGAAGAGCGAGGTTTTATAGACGCTGCAGCCGCTGCTGCTGCTCCTCTGCTTCGCGTTGTTTTCTGCCACCGTGAACCGCTGCCATCGGCCTTGGAGCTAGTGGAGAGCGGACTAAAGCCCCCACGAACTGTGAGCTGGATAACCCTTTCCTTCTTTCACTTTGGGTGTCAGTGTTTTGTCCCATCAGCGGGAGAAAAGTAAGTGGGACCGGGCCCCACTTACTCGCTGGCTGGACGGGCAGCAGTAAGTGAGCCCCCCCACACGCTGCGCTGAGTGTGTAGCGCTGAGCCCAGGGGCGTCACCGGTTTCTCTGGGAAGCAGACCCCAAACCATCACACACAAGCATGCGCACCAACACACACGCTTTGCTTATACTTAGGCTAACTGCTGTATGGGACCAAATTCTTCCTGAAGAGCCAGAGGAATCTCTGGGAGAGGAGTACGTGGGGAGTCTTTGTAGAAGAACGGGATAGTAGCTAAGTACAAGCAGAGGCTGCAGCGCCGGAGGGGTATGCGCTGGGCCAAAAGTGTGAGGAACAGGGACAGCACACTGCCCTGTGGGCCAGAACAAGCCCATCGTCTCTTTTCATTGATAAAGATTTATTGCAACACAGCCACATCCACGTGGTTATGTTCCACGTGTGGTTGTTTTCATGTTGCGGTGGCAGAGTTGGTCGGTTGTGGCAGAGACCGGAAGGCTCTGAGCCCACAGTGCTTCTATGTGGTTCTTCAGAACCAATGGTAAACAGTCCTGGCCCAGAAGAAATCAGACCAAATGGCCGGGGCATGGTGAGTGAGGGCTGCTTCTGAGACAGGAGGGCGGGTGGGCAGCAGGGGCCTTGGGCTGAAGCAGAGCTGGCGCCTTCTCTGAGCAGCAATGGGAGCCACTGATGTGGAACTTAAGCAGAAAATTTGGCCTGGATGAAGCCACCTGCTTCCTCAGTTAAATAACAATTCTGCAGGCAGAATAAAGGCACTAATTGCTTTCTTAATCCAGGCTGCCTCCTATCTGGCCATCTGGTCAACCTGGAAATGGCATTTTCCTGCTAGAGCAAGCCCTGGGGACCATGGAGCTGCATTCTACAAACCACATGTGTGTACACATGAGCATACATGCACATAGCCACACACATACATTGTTACACTGAGTCCTTCCCATTTGTGTGATACTGGTCAACGTGATGGTGAATTTGGCTGAGCCACTCGAGGGCCTGAGATCGAGGTAAATCCCCTGGTGGATGCAGCTACAGGGAGTTTCTTGATGAGGCTGGTGTTTGTATCATCTTGAAACAGCAAAGTGAGCACGGCAGATCAGCCTCCTTAACGCCGGGGGCCTCAGTGGATGAACTGTGAATACCCTGAGGAAGCAAAAGGCTCAGAAGGAGCTCTGTGTACCTGGCTGCCCTTGCTGGGATGTCGGTCTCTCTGGGCTGCACTCGGCCTGAGACCTCGGCTCTTCTTGGGTCTCGCACCTGCCGGCTTTTGGCCTGCAGTGACCCACATGCCCTCATGGAGCTCCAGCTTCCTGACAGCTCGCAGAGCTTGGGTCTGTGTGACCTCTGTAAATACATGAGCCAGTCCTGGCCCCCATAATTCTTGGGTATATCCTGCATAATCCAATACAATGCATTAGAGTTCTCCCAAGAATCAGAGCTAATTGGATGTAGACATACCTGGCCAGGTGGAAGGCCATGCATGATGAGGAAAGGCTCAGAAGACCATGCAGGCTGAGCAGCCCCGGGTAGGCTTTCTGCGTGCCCAGGAGCAGGGCAGCTGGAGCGCCAGCGGCTTGGATGTGTGCACAGATCTCCTGCACTCTTCTGAACTCAACTCCTCGGTGACTGTTGGAGAATAATCCAATCCATGACGTGTCCTGCGTCGTTTGCCTTGTGAGCCCTAACTGCAAAGCCAGGCAACCTGTCGGTTGAGCTTGCTACCTCTTTCTCGGCACAGTCACTCCCTTATTGCTTTCCTTTACCTTGACTTGCTTCCGCCATGTGCTGTGCTCAAAAGGAAATTAGCATTGTTGATTAGAATTTAAGGCCAGCATCACCTGCCTCAATTAAGGTCCCTGTCAATGTCACCCTTCCAAAGTCGGAGTGGCTGTTCCCACCTCAGATCCAATATAGGGCCTGTTGGTCTTTTTCTCTGTTGAGCAGGGACAGAAGCCAAGCCTGGGCGCTCCTGGCCTGGCACAAAGAGCACTGGGAGGACTGTAAAGTCCTCACCATGTGATTGATGGCCGGACGTCTTGCACTTGTGACCAACATTCTGAGGCAGCGCTTGTCACCAGGAGCTGACTCCCTGGCCTTGGTGTGGCTTAGTGACGGAGGTTAGCAGGAGGTCAGGGAGTGGCTCTCAGACTTGCTCTTGCTGAAAGCCCCTGGGGCAGTGTGGTGCTGGGGCTCCCTTTGATGTGGGGACAGGTGTTCACGTTGCTCTCCTGCATGTGGCCTGAGCCCTAGTTTGGCGATTCTCTTTCTCCAGGAAAGCCTCCAACCAAACGATAAATAGCTCTCAAGCAGCCTGGACCTTCTGGCTTTGTTCATCTGGGTGTGGTTTACAGGAGAAACCTACATCCTGTAGGTCTGACAGGATTTCATCCGGGCGTGATAGTAGTGCTTTTGGTTTCAGGTGCTTTCTTGCTGAATTCCTGCGATGAGAAACCATCAGATATTTATTGAAACCCATAAGAGTTCCATAAAATATTAAAGGCTCGACTATTAATTCCAGGAGAAAAGCCGGGTATCCAGATTCCAGGAAGCAGGTTGTATTTCAGAGGTCAAGAATGCCGAGTGGTGCAGAGGGAGGCGACACAAACACTGGAGAAGCAGGCAAAGGGACCTTGGGGCCAGGGACCAGGGTGACTTGAGACCAAGCCGAAGGACACCTGCAGCCACCTGAGGCTGCGAGGAAGAATCCTCTGAACGTGCTGGGACAGTGTGCGCCCCTCACACACCTCGATTCTGCGTTTCTGTCCTGCAGAGCAAACGCATTCTCTTGTGCTGAGCTACCGAGCAGCGGTAGGGCTCCGGCACAGGAGCGGCCTCAGCAGAGGAACGTGCTCTTGCCTCTGGAAGGACTCCAGTGCAAGAGAGAAGGGCAGTGCGGGTGCCGGGCGCTCAGCACCCTTCCCCGGGCCAGTGGGGCTGTGCAGGCGGTGCTGCCTGAGCTGTAAACCCAGCGATGGCTCCTCCTTTGGACAGCCGGGGGCCACCCTCCTGGGCCCTGGAGAGCATGCAGCCCTGCAGAGAGAGGCCTCTGTGACCCAACACTATTGCCACCTGGGCCCAGGAGTTGGGGTTGAGATGCTCTCGGGCAAGGTCTGGGGCAACGCCCTCAGGAGAGACTCACTGTGATGCAGGCAAGCAAATTGAAATTTTCTAGAATCTGTAGTTTTAAAAAATAAGATGAAGTGAACCTCAACAATGCAGCTCACTGAACTTGGTATATCCAGAATATTACCACCGCTACTTGTAAACTAGGTCCAATTTATGAAGGCAACAATTCCGACTTCTTCTTGTGTGGCCTTCCAACTCTGGCTCTATGCACACAGCGCAACGCAGTTTGCACTTACTGTGTGTCGGGTCCTCAGAAGCCGTGTGACCAGTGGCTACTGGGCTGGGCAAGTGAGCAGGCCAGAGGCTGCCCAGGGCCGCCACACTGCTTCCTTCAGCCTGGCATTTCGTCCGGTGGTCCCTGACAGTGATTCCTCGCAAGCATCCCATGCAAGCTGGCCACGTGTGCCCTGAGGCACCGTTGTGGGTGATCCTGGGCTGGGTACAGGCAGAGAAAGCTCTTCAGAGTAATGACCTGAGGGCTGAGGGAAGCAGAGGCTAAAAATGATGGTCACACTCTGGAGCACGGAAAATCTTCCCGTCACTTGAAATCCTTTTTTTTTTTTTTGTATCTTTTTTTAGTGCAGGGTCTCACTACACAGATGGAACTTGCAGTGAGGCTGTTTTCAGCCTCCCAAGCACTGGGGTCGCCGTCATGCAGCCCCACATCCAACCTCATGCCCTGTTTCAGCGTGCCCTGGGTGCGGGGCCAGCACAGCATGCTGGGGATCGAACCTGGGTCGCTGGCACTTTAGTATGCTGAGCTGTCTGGCTGCTCTCCACCCCTCCTCCCCACCTTTGTATTCTCTTTTTTTTTTTTCTTGTTTCAGAACTTTTGTTTGTTTGTTTATTTATTTTTTTATGGCCAGCTCAGCCTGCCCTGAGGGCAGGGCTGGTACAGCACGTGGTGCCAGGGATCAAACCGAGGTCCCTGCAGCTGCCTAAGCTTTCCTAAGCAAGTGCTTTAGACCACTGAGCCATCCTGCCGGGCCTCCCCACCTTTGTATTCTAAGGAAATACTTGAGGGCTGCTGGAAAGTGTCTGGGTTAAAGTCCTGAGTTCTTGCCATGGAATGTTCTAGAATAACTCCTACATTGCTTCAGCTAGTGGAAGCATTGAGCATTCCAGACTGGGAAGGAGAGCCTGGGAGGATCAACTGGCTAACTTCAATTCAAATGGAAAGTTCGTTGCTTTCTGGAAAAGTCTTGCTCAGCCGGATGAGGACCACACAGAGGGCAGAAAAAACACTGGCCTTGTGGTGGGAGTGTGGCCAACAGTGACAATGGCTGTCTGCTTCTCTGAGCCTGACGGACGCAGAGGGCAGCCCCAGGCAGCACCATTGTTTGTACTGACAGCTTAACAGCAGGCTTGAAGGGAGACGAGGTTGTGGTGGCAGTGGGAAGCTGTAAACACTTAATCTGTCACTGAAACTTCAGGGAATCAGGCGCAGTGGAGCCAGACCGACCAAACCCTTAATTGTCGGGCAGTTTGCCATCTCAGCTGCCCTCGCCTATACTTTAAATGCCAGCACCGAGGGTGAGGCTTAGGCCTGTTAGCACTGGGGGACAACATGAGGCGTGGTGGCACCAGTGCCCTGGAGTTGGGAGCCACCCGCTGGATCTTCACCTGTCCACAGGGCTGGAGTGCTTTGTTCAGATTACCTAGAGCTGGAGGGAAACAGATCTGGACCTAGACAATATGAATTATAGTGAACATTTTTACTCAGGAAACTCATATTTGCTGGCCACTGAAATTTGTATTAGCTGATCATGCTTATGATATCAAACTTCTGAAAGTAATGCCTTGATCGACTTTGCACCTCGGATCCATTAAAACTTGCCAGGGCGCTGCTCAGTGGCACAGGGAGGGAGGGACGTGGATTGAAAAGAGCTGTGTGGCACCCTTTTCTATCCTTATTGCTTTGTGTTGTTCAAGTAGCACAGATTTCACGACACTGGTGATGGTGAAAGTCCTAGCGTTAGACCGGAAGTTGCAAGCCACCACCCGAGACCCCTGTCTCGCCATTATCCAGATTTGGTGGCACGGCTAATGTTCTCCTACCGGTACTGTGATGCTCTTGGGAGCCTGGGCGGTGCGTTCCAGGCTGCAGAAGACAACAAGGCCGTGATCTTCAGACACCCGCGGCTCCTGCCAAGTCCTAGTCCCCTGGACTCTTTGATCCGCTGGTGCCTGGCATTTCCCTGGGCCCCATGACTGCAGGCTCCTGAGGACCTCATCCTCACCGTAGCCGCAGTATCGGAACGGACTCTGAGCTTTGTTACATGCAGGCTCCAGCCACCTGAGTGGATTAGCGTGGTTCTCATGGAGCTTCCTTAGTTCTCGCAGGAGTGGGTTGTTACAAAGCAGGCCGGTCCCTCCATGCCTGTCCCCTTCTGCACGTGCCTGCATGTCCTCCTGCTTCCCACCACGTGTTGAAGCAACACAAGACCCTTGCTGGACCTTGCTCCCGGACTGCTGGCCTCCAGACCTGTAAATCTAGCTCAGCCTTTCTTCTTTAAACGGTCCAGTCCCAGGTCTTTCATTACAGCAACAGAAAGCAGCCTGCGACAGTGGGCGTGGCAAGTAGGGCACTGCGCTGGTTTCCTTTTCTGCTCTGTGCTCTGCCCTGCTTTCCCACCTCTCAGAGTTGCCATGGACATCCAGCTGCTTCTTCGCAAATGCCCCTCTCAGCTGCTTCTTCGCAGAAGTCTGGGGCCAGGACACCCAAACCTTACGCGTGCTAGCTCCTGACTGTCCCCAAGGGCCCAAACAGCAAGGCTGACCCATGACTCTGACGTTCGCATGGGGCCGGGGCCTCTGCCATGTGCTCTGTGTGTGCCGTGATCCTCTCAAGTCTCCTACAGGGCCAGTGCCGCCTTCAGCCCAGTCCACAGACAGAAGCCTGCCTCCCGTAAAGGTGCAGAACTGCCCGAGCTCCACAGCTCAGAGTGCGAGACATGGAGGCTGTGAAACAGGCAGGCTGGACCGGGCCCAGCTACGCAACACGCAGCCCCCACAATGACTTAACTCTGCAAGTTCAATGCAACTGCATTGTGCCTTATGAACCTAGGAATGTGTGATTGTGAAATTCTGAGTAGTGCTGCAAGGCTCTAGAGCTCCACTCTCCGGAGACAGATAGATCTGAAGGCAAGAGCCGCCGAGGACCTGAATTAATGCGAGGGAAGGGCTGGCCCACTCAGTGCCCTTAGTCGGGTCATTTTTTAGGATAATTAAAATGGATTGAAATGCAGAGGGCCCCGATTCCCCGCAGGATGTGCGCCCGCTGGAAGCGGCACATTAGAGGCTCTGCATTCCTTCTGCATGATCTGATAATGCTGATAAAATCATTTATCAGCCACGAGCTGCACTGACGGTCCTATTAGAGAACATAACTGCAGGCTCTGAAGGCGGTTGATCCTGACATGCTTTAATTAGGAATTTGAAACTGTGGGCACGGGCTGCAAGGCGGGGGCGACTCGGGGAGGAGTTAACTCGTCTCTCCCCTGCCCAGATCCACGATCAAAGCAATGCAAAGCAAGGGAAACAGCCGGCTTCTTCCCGGAAGATAGAAAGGCCGCCATCCACAGGCTGCAGATGGCGAGGACTTCTTGGAGGTGCAAGATGTGCATACGTGGCTGCGGAGATAGCTCAGTACAATAAGGGCTTGCCTGGCAAGCACAAGGGTCTGAATTCAATCCCCAGTTCTAAGGAGAAAAAAAAAAAAAAAAAGATCTGTGTATGTCTGGCTGTGGGCCGGCCCACAGGCCATGGGGCCCAGAGCTACAGCCTCCACTAATGCTAGCAGTGACCAGCTGATGGGTGCACGTCTTATGTTGGGCACTGGCAGGACTGCCCACTCCCAAGGGTGCTAGGTACCCTCAGTAACGTGGATGTGCAGATTTCCTTATATTGCGGTAGAGTAAACATGTAGGACTTGTACCCAGGGGTGTGCAAGATCAAGATTCCCTGAGGCCAGCGCCACGCCCCTTGAGCTCTTCTGTTGCACTCTTGGAGTAGGGTGATGACTTTAAAGCTGTCTGTGTTTTCCTGTCCTCACGCAGCCTTGCTGCCCCTGGGACCCAGGCTGGCTGGAGCACCTGCCTGCATTTGCCTCTGGCCTCTGTGGCTGTCAGGCCCCCAAGCCCAGTAGCTGGAAGTGGGTGCCACATGCTTCTAGCCTTTGCTCTCTCAGAGGCAGAGCTGGAGGGTGGCAAGTTCAAACCCAGCCTGGGTGACTTAGGGAGCCCCCGTCTCCCAATGAAAAACCCAGCGGGACTGGCGACACAGCTCGGTGAGGAGGCTCTGGTTCAGTTCCCCACGCAGCAAAACAAAACAAATTTAAAGCCAACAATTTTGCAGTCCACATTCCAAATCGGGTGAAGGTAGGAGAGCCAGGCAGACTGCTCTCTGGAGGCTGGGGTGCTGAGCCCCACAAGCCCGAAGGTTCAGTTTAGAGTAGCGGTGAGGGTCTCCCCTGGACCCTATGCTGCCAGGGGATGGAAGGGCATGGGTCAGAGTCAAGGCTGTGACAACCACCAAGCCACAACCTGGAGGAAGCCAGACTAGCCCATGCCTGGACCCTGAGGCCGGGGCAGTTGGACACAAGGCAGGGCCAGGACAGATACCCTGGCTGGCAGAATGTCATCAAGGGCAGAACCCAAGAACACAGCAAGGGTCTGGGGAGGCACAGGCCACCCGTGTTCTGTGTGCATTGACTCCAAGACTACCAGAATTTCTTTCTGCACTTGCCTTTAGGGTTGACAGCTGTCTCCAGGACTCTGGGGACACTGAGGCCTTGGGTGGGCCAAGGCTGCCTTTTGTGCTCCCTGTACCTCTCTCTGTCCACCTGCCTCTCCTACAGTCTCTCTTGGATCCTGTGAGCGGTTGCTCTTGTCTGACCTGCGCTGGACCCCCTGAATACCCGTTGGAACTGCTATGCCCACTCAGCCAGGGATCTGTGTCTGACCCAATCCTCAGTGCTGGTAGCAAGGGCATGGTGCTACCTGCACAGCCAGGCTAAAGATGTAGGGTGGGCTCCAAAGAACAGGGTCACCACGGTCAGCTGGGTACAGCCCACCTCTCCCCCACCACCCAGGGGCCTGCTCCCCAGCAGTGGGGGACTTGTTGGGCTCCCAGGGGAAGGGACATTTTCCATGGTCCCAGGGAAGATCCAGAATACTGTGCGAGGGAGGGAGAGACTGGTTTCTTAGGTTCGAAGCAGGATACCTTATGCCACCAAAGACTTTCACGACTCTTCTCTTCCCCAGGGCATTCTGGGAAAGGTCGGTCCCATCAGTCCCAGCTGCTTAGGCTGCCAATAGGTCAAGGTAGATTCATCGCCAGGGGTGCTGGTTCCTCTCACCCTCAGGGGAAGTGAGGCTGAGGCGTGGACAGCAGTTGCCCTCCACCCTCAGAACTTGCAGCACCTGCACCTTGTTAGGTTTGCAGTAAAACCCGTGACCTGAAAAGCAGTAGAAAGCACCACATCTGTTAGAGAGATGGAGAAGGCTGGCCCATCAGGCGCTCCTCAGAAGCCCGGGAGACCTCGTGCAGCAAGTGGGGGCCACTCAGGCTGGAAACAGCTGGCTCAGGTCCGGCAGAGCCGCTGAGCAGGATGCGAGCTGCTCAGCGCTTCCAGGCCGGCAGGATGCCCCGTGCAGCTCGCGCAAGCCCGGCTCTGGGCTGGGAAGGCCCTGGCGCTGAAGGCAGAGCTTGCCATCCAACCTTCCCAGGTTGCTTTAGGCAGCAAAAAGGAAGGAGGGGGAGAGAGAGGAGGGAAGAAAGGGAGGGAAGGAAGGACAGGGGCACGGAGAAAGGGCAGGGCATCTCGGATGCATCTGACAAGGTGGGGTGACTAAGTGTGAGCGAAAAGTTGATTTGATTAAACCTATTTTATGTAAGGACCTAAGTTCTCCACTGGGCTCAAGGCTTTATGTCTTTATTTTATTTATTACTTTTTCATGTATTTGATATAGGGGTCTCATTACACAGCTCAGACTTGTGGTGATTGTCCTGTTTCAGCCTCCTCAACACTGGGAGTGTAGGCGTGTGCCATCACGCTGGAACTCAGTGGCTGACTCAGCCTACCCTGCGGTTGGGGCTGGTACAGCATGTGGTGTCCAGGAGCAAACCCTGGTCCCTGTGCTTGCCTAAGCAGAAGCTTGGTCTGCTGAGCTATCTTGTCGGCCCTTTCATAGACTGCTTTTATAGTACTTTTTTCTGTATTGACTCTCCTTCCAGGTACTGTAGGATCTGGACGCATACTATACTGATGCATAGGGTTTTTCCATGTCACTTATTCACTCCCCACGTGTGTCCTGAGGGTTGCAGCTAACTCCCCTAGGACTGCGGGTGTCCACACCAGCCCCTCAGGAGCGGCTACTTAGGCTTGAGTTTGCATGGTGCTTTAGAATCAGAGTGGCCTTAGGTGCCTCAGAAGTCACCCACAAGGAAGTGATTCTGGAAAAGGAGCTTTGGTAGCAAGATAAGAAATTTTATTGTGGTTTTGTCATTGTTTTAGTTCCTTAAAAACAAAGCCTGGTGTGTCGCCTCACCTTTCTCCCTTGTAGTTTAGTGACTCCAAGAATCTTCTCTCAGTACATCTGTCTCTCTCTTGTCTGTCCATCCATCCTATTTCAGTAGCTTATGCTCACGTTTACTGTACACGATCCTTGCCCTTTTGTGCTCTGCATAAAATATGCACCCATTTACATCATCTCTAAATGCAGAATTCTGTCCCTCAGTGTGTGCAGAGTGGGAAGGCAGCGCACCACACACACACACACACACACACACGCATCTTGTGATGTTCGCGTGTGAATAACGGGCTTATTAATTAATCAGTCCTGACGACTTCGACACGGAGCTCCTCTCTAGCATGTGACGAGCCCATGCTCTGTCCTGCACATGGAGATGGTGCCCTGAGCAAGGCATGGTGCTGTCAGAGCCTCAGAGCCACCCCGGGAGCTCTGTTGCAACTCGCCGTGCGGCACGGATGTGCCAGGGCTTGTTCCGTCGCCACCGCTGACAACTCTGTGTGATTAACTCGCTGGCATCTGACACAGCAGCAGGTTAGATGTTTCAGATGGAATGTTGTCCATGCCCCACGGAGCACATCTGTTTAATGGCATAACTCAAATTAATTTCCAGCAGCTCCACCAGGGCTCCTGGCTCACTTGCACCACCCACCTGCGACCCCCCGTTCCTCCTGGGAGGCTCCGTCGAGCCGTTCTGTTGAGCGGTTCTTGAGTCTGTTCCTGCAAAGCCTGTATTTCTTAAACGCTTCTTTTTCAACAATTTTCCTCCTGCAAGAACACTGTGGAAAGTGTTCTTACCCAGCTCCCAAATGCTGAGATGACCCTACTGCAGCGTGACCCAGGTGAGGAACTGCGGGCTCTCGATCTGGCCCTACTGACCAGGACACGGCCCACTTGTCCCCTGAGCACCTCCTCCTGCCCCAGGGTCCCTTGTAGTCCTTCGTGCCCACGCCCACTTCTGGTGTCCTGTGTAGAGCCGTTCCCCAACCTCTCTGTTCCGTGACCTCGACAGTACCTTTCAGAGCATTGCTTGACAGAGTTTGGGTTTGTAAATACACCGTGCCTCCACTTGGGGTTCCCCATGTTTTCTCGTGGCTTACGTTTATGGATTTGGGGCAAGAACTCCACACAAAAGTGCTGTCTACTGTGTCCCGGCACAACGCCAGGAGGTCCTGGTGTTGGTACCACATGAGCGGTATGGCTGAGGCGCTGCTGCAGGCCTCTCCACTTCTCCTGCTTTCCTCTGTACTCAGAAACCGCAGTCTGGGGAGATGGCTCAAGACCAGCCACATAACAGCTTCTCCTGCGTTTTCCTCGCCAGCATTAGCTCCCCTCAGAGA
Organism: Myocastor coypus; assembly: GCA_004027025.1. NCBI lineage: Eukaryota > Metazoa > Chordata > Mammalia > Rodentia > Myocastoridae > Myocastor > Myocastor coypus. The sequence goes on from PVJA010005444.1 coordinate 48,957, forward strand.
CCGTGCCGGCAGCAGTCCTGCCTGTGGCGTGCAGAGCGGCGGCCTCCCTGCTCTGCCTGCCTGCCAGGCTGCATTTGTGTACCACGCTGCACACTCTGGTGGGGCTCAGGGTGCATTCGGTGGCCTCCTTATATCGGTGTGCACCGACGGCTATGCACGTGCTGCTGGCGGTCTTCCACGGATACCACTGTTTCGTTGCCCCAGCGAGCTCAGATCTAGCTAGTGAAGGCACTTTTTGGGATGCCGGTGTGCTAGTTTGTCTGCCTCTTGGTTTCCTAGTTTGTTTCCCCCTCTCTTCCACCTCCTTTTCCAAAGCTCTGCCACTCTTAGCACTCACGTGGCTCATCTGCTGCCACTCCAGCCTCCATGGGAGCTGCTGCTTCCGTCTGAAGCGAACGATCACAGGGCACTTTGGCACGCTCCTCAGGGTGCGAATGAAAGTCAGATCACACTGACTTAACTGTGTCATTACCATCTCTCAGTGGGGGATTACTTTCAGCAGAGAGAATTTCCTATCCTTGTCCCGCCTGGATGCGGATCGCAGACCAGAAGGTTACTGTCACCTCCGGTGTGGTACCTGGACCTGGCACAGTGCCTTGACTGGGTCTCGGGGTCTGGGTGAGACCGAAATGGAGGGTCCAGGAGAGGGAGCCTGGCATGGGGTGGCCAGCACCTGGGAGAGCATCCGCTGGAAGCCACCTGGGATCTCGCTGCAGGCAAGCCTGCCCCAGTGGATCTGCACTGGCCCAGCCCCTGCGTTTCCAACAAGAGCCCATGAGGGGCAGATTCTGCTGGCTGAGAGCCCCATGGTGAGTGCCCGGATACTAGGGCTCAGGCCCACATCTGCCACCGGTGACCAGCTTGGCTGAGTCATACAGCCTCTCCCAACCTTGCTGTCACCATCATAAAATGGGAACGACCCTCGCACTGTTTCCTTTGGAGACTGTCACAGAAATAAGGGTTATGCACACGCTTGGCACGTGGCAAGACAACGGGTACGGGTTGATACCTGTTAGCCAGCCGCAGGGAGCAAGGGCTGCTTCTGTCGTTTGTCCTCCGAGCAGAAGTTAGGAGTGTGCCTGAAGCCACACTTGCCATACTCGCCGGGGAGTAGCAGAGCCAACAAGTACCCAATGTCGTTGGGTCCCCCACACCTGTCTTTCCACCACCCTCGCAGTTGCCCAAAGCCAGGGGCCCCGTTGGACATGTCCTGCAGGTGCCTGTAGATCAGATGGGACACAGCACAGGTCCAGCACAGTCTGGGCCGATGCCTGAGATGGGCACCTGGCCTGGCATCAGCACTACCAGAGGCGGCTTCTGCCCTCACCATGCCAAGGTGGGTGGCGCCCTGCCAGCACAGCCACTGACTGTGCATGCCCTTGTGAGTCTGAGTGCAGGGCTCCTCAGGGCTCACAGAGGACTCGTCAAGGTCTCCGGGACTGGGGACATTGTGCAGGGGCAAAATCTAGACTGAGGGTCCAAGGGCACAGAGACAGGATCTAAGGGGATACCTGAGAGGCTCTCGGACGTAGTGGCCAGCAAGGGAGAGACGAACACCCCCCATTTGTCCTTCGGACAGACAGTTAAATTCCTGTTTCCGCTGACTATGGGGCCTGACGAGGCAGGCAAGGAGGTCCCGGAGGTATGCCGTAGGACTGACAAGAGTTATTGAATAGGACACCGCTGCAGTGAGCAGGGTCTATAGGACAGGAGCTGCAGGAATTCAGGGAGATCTTTGAAATGCGACCTTCTAGCCGGACCGGGGAAGCCATGGCTATGAAGCCTGAGGGCAGTCAGTTTCCATGGCGATAGACTGGCAGCCACCTGGCTTCTGTTCACTCGGATTACCGATCTTCCCTCAGGAAAAGGCAGGGCAGTGTGTGGAGATGCTGAGAGTGACAGCGCACACGGCCTTCACCACACACAGCCCACCACGCATGCGTCCACGCGCCCGGACCGCGCACCGGGTGGCATGTGCGGGAAGCATGCGTGAGCGTCTGTGCATTTGTGCGCGTTCTCACCCCTGCAGCTGGCGCACTTCTTAAACCACAGATTCCGCTAGAATTTATGAAGGAAACAAGGCAAAGGAGACAAACATTCATTACAATTTGATCATTTCTTATTTCCGCTTAATGCTGTTACCACCCCCCCACCGTCTGGGAACGATTTATGGAAGCCATAATTGTGCATTAAATATTGCGATTTGTTCCAGACTCCATCGATGAAATAAACAGGACAGCGATTTATTGTATACTCAGCACACCGCCCAGCCCTGCCGCTTTCCTGCGGGCAACGCTTTCTATCCGTTGTCGCCTGGGTTGCTTCGGGTCAAAGGGGATCAGAAAAGTAGATGTGGGAAGCTCAGGGGCAGGAGGTGGCGGGGGGCGTGACAAGGAAGTCTGGGGGGCATCTGCCGAGGAGAAGCGTCCTGTGATTATCCAGACTGAGGTCTCCGGGGCCCCTGTGTGCTGCGCTGTGTCCTGGGGAAGTGTGTTAAGCACGGCGCTCACCCTGTTGTGAGAGAGCACCCTGTCGCAGCTTGGCCCTGAGCCCGGGTGGCCGTCACTGCTCTGTGTGCCCAGCTGTGGGGGACCGCGGGGGATGCGTGGACAGTGCCGCCCCACTGGGGCTGCGCTGGGCTGGTGGCTACTGATCCGAGCCTGGGTTTTCTCCGAGAGAACTGCTTCTCGACACCAAACCGAGTGAGGCAAGGAGCGAAGGGAGAGCCTGCATGAAGGCAGCGTAGATGCAGGCGTCCAGAGCACAGGGCCCCAAGATCCAGGTCGCCAGTTCAGGAATCCTGCTGGCTGCCCGCCTGGCCGGGCCTCCATCCTGCAGCAGCCCGTCTCGCCTGGTCACGCATTGTGACCAGGGGCTTTTCTTTCCTTTCCGATCCCACCCACTCATTTGTCCTGGTGTCTGCCTTCCATTGTCACCAGCAGTGGTGAAATCAGGAACAAAAGGTGACCGAGGCATGAGAACCAGCTGCTGCTTCTGCTTCCCTGCACAGCGGCCTGGTGCGGTGGCCTGGTCGTGACCTCCGGCCCTAAAGCAGCGTGTGTGGCCCTTGTATAAGGAGGGTGCTGGAGAAATGGGAGCTTATTGTGTTCCCCAGAGTGGCTTTCCCGGAGTCCCCTGGGCCTGGAGAAAAGGCGAGCAGCTCTGCGCTGCGGGCCAGCTAAAGGCCGGAGAAGAGGCCAAGCTGGAGGACAGCAAAGCCCTGGCAGGAGAAGGAAGTGGCATTTCTACATGTGTGACCCACACAGGCCGTGGCAGGCCACCTCTGCCTGGGAGCCAACCGGAGCATTCATGGTGGTGGTGGTAGGGCTGGACGTTGTCAGATGCATACCTTTAACAAGGCTTTTCTCTTTGCCTCTCATTTTTCCATCTTTCCTTTTTGTTCTTTCCCTTTTCCCTTTTCTCCCCTCGCCTCTCTCTTTTCTCTTCCTTTCCTTTGTCTTCTTTTCCTTCCTTCTTGATCCTAGGGTTTGAATCCAGCCCTTGCACTGAGCTACATTCCCAGAACTTTTCATTTTGACACAAGGCTTTATAGGTGTCTAGGCAGGACTTGAACCTGTAACCCTTTGCCCCAGCCTCCCACTGTGGTAGGATTACAGGCATGCCCCCTTGACTGGGTGGAGAGTTGTCGTAGGCGTAGGTATGTGTGTTCATAAGCCCGCGCACTGGCAGCCCTACGAGGTGGCCATATGCAGGAGGTGAAGGGTCACTGCGCCTGGCAGTCTCCCGTTTATTTTTTTGTTTTCAATTTTTCCGTAACAACCAATGATAAGCACATGCCAGGCTGGGGGGTGCAGCTCAGCGTGCTGCGATGCTGGCTGGATCAGCTGTACCAAAATTAAAGCAAAATTCATGGCGAAAGCAAACGCCAGAAAGAGGCCATGAGCCACTGTAAGCACCGTGGGGTGATGCCAGTGCCAGATTCCAGGGGCTGAGGGCTCATCTCTGCTCCTGCCTGTGTCTGCCTGGCAGGACGTTTAACCTCCCAGTGCCTCAGTGTCCCCAAGAGAATTGGAACAGCCCTGCTCTACGGTATCATTCTAGCCATTTAAAAGCTAGTTCTTATCCTCAAGGAATGCGTGGGTGTATGCTGGACACGTTGTGGTGGCAGGCTCGTAATGCACCAGGTACTAATCACTAGGTCCCCAGCCACCAGGCCAGGACCATGAAGCAGCCAAGTGGGGTGTGGAGGGGGGAGCGGGGCACAGAGGCAGATGTTCTTCTGGATGACAAGAGCCCACACAGGGGCAGCCACTCCCAGGGTCATAGCGCTCTGCACCAGCAGCTGCCACTGGGCCGGGCCGTGGGCTGGCGGGTCCAGTGCCCATCCTGGAGCAGCCAAGGCCGGCTGAGCCCTGTAGGGTCATCTGAGGCCACTGGCCTGGCCCTTTTCCAGGACACTGTTTCTTGGAGTCCCGGGAGCTGCAGCCCCGCTCCACTCTCACGGTGACCTTTGTCCTCCCTGTTTTTAGCCTGTCTAAATCTGTGGTGGGCTCTGGGGAGAGGGCACATCCCTAGGCCGTCCTCAGCGTTTCCCTGAGTCCAGGCTGGCGCCAGCTGCACAGCACTTCCCAAGCTAAGGTCACATGTACCTGGGTACATGTGGACGAAGAAACAAGAAAAAAAAAAAAAAAAAAAAAAATGAAGGAGCGAGGGGGGGAGGGACCCAGGTGAATTTGAACTTTAGTTTGTTTATTTATTTATTTTATCTTTTTGAGACAGGACCTCACTATGCAGTTCAGGCTGGCCTTGAGCTCACTTTTGTAGCTCAGGCTGGTCTCGAACTTACACTGATCCTCCAGCCTCAGCCTCCCAAGTGGTGGAATTACTGAACTTCAGTTTTAGTATAAAGGACACACTTGAAGTTTGATTTTCAGATTATCGCCTGCTTCTCTGAATCTCGGCTCTAACCGGATGACTGTCATCTTCTATTTGCGAGCCCCATGGGCACCTCAGAGCAGTGTCTACACTAACTGTGTCCTTAGATCACACTCCCAGGCCTGCGGTTAGAAAGGCAGGGGACATTTAATTGACGGTACAGCGTGGTAAAGCACAACTCATGGTCTACATGGCCCACTGCTTGTTTTATAAATAAAGGTTTATTGAGATGTCACCTGCATGTTTATTGGCACACTGTCTGTGGCTACTTTCCTGTCACAAAGGCAAGTTAGGTAGCTGAGCTCTCTGTAATGTCTTACGCTTATAGGAAAGCCCTGCTGAGCCCTGACTGACAGGTGGGACACACAGCCACCCAGGGCCAGCCCTGAGCCCGTATCATCGGAAGGTGCTATTTTCCTTTGCCTCTCTTTGCGCTGACCCTAAGAGAGAGAATCTGACTTAGCAACCAGGACACAGGCCAGGGCCCATGGACAGGATTCAAGGCTGGAGGTGGAGTGGACACAGGGCAGCTGCTCCGGGATGCAGGACAGCCTTGTAGCTGTGGGTGGGCTTGAAGGGCTGCAGCCCAGGCCTCACAAGCAGTGGGGGTGCACTCCGCACTCTGCTCCCTGAGAGGCTTCTGGTGGAGAGGAAGCCAGGCCTAAGGCCACGTGCTGCGGCCCAGTGCCTAATCCTGCTTACCCTCAGGAGGAGCAGGCTACGTGGGATAGACGTCACAGTGTGTCTCTCCTCCAGGAAAGGCTCCTGGGGGTTGGCAGGAGTCAGGTCTCCAGAACGCAGGGCACACAGCCTGCTGGCAGGCTCGCCTGTGTGGAGTGAGAGCTGGCCTATCTCCCTCAACCCCAGGATCAGGGGATGCTCGCTCCTTCTCGTCTGACCCACAGGCAGGACCAACATGCACCACAGCCTGGGAGACCGAGCTGGTCATGGCCCACCGCACCATTGTCCTGGGGCCCTTAGGCACTGTGAGCAGCTCAGCAGGGGCTGTGACCCGGACGCCTGCCTCCTGCCGGGACATGGGAGCCTGGCTGCTTCAGTCTGTAGGAGATGCCCAGAAACGGGAAGCCAGGCCTAGTGTACTAACAGCACTGGGGAGGCAGGAGGATTGCTGTGAGTTCAAGGCCAGCCTGGGCTACACCAAGAGACCTTGTCTCAAAACACTGGAGAGACAGAGACAGAGAGACAAACAGGGAAAGGGAGGATTCATGAGAGAACAGCGCACACAGGTCAATTTTCTGCCTTCGATACCCTGGTGCTCACACACAGGGGCCCTGCTCGGGGCCACCTCCTGGGATGGTGGGGCCTCTGTCCCTGCGTTTTGCACAGCTAAGTCAGAGTCCACAGCAGGAGCTCTAGCTGCTTCCTGAAGGTCTGAGGTCTCCACTTTAGGCTCTGCTGCTACCTTCTCTGGCATTTGTCTGTGTCCCTTACTGAATACTTTTCTTCCTCCCTCACACACTCATTCACTCCCTTGTGTTTTGAGCTCTGTGATTAACACCTCACTGCAGTTTGTATGGTCACAAGCAGGCTGTTTCGCTAGACTTAATGGATTCACCAAAACGGCAAGCTGTACAACAAGCTCTTACCCAGAATCCCGATATGTAAAGCGGGTAAGAGGTAGGCAAGAACTTTGGACTGATGAGAGTCACTGAGTCGGTGCGTGAGGGGCCTGCATTCAGAGTCCCTCATAGTTCACACAGCTGTGAGACTCCTGGAGGCACTGGTCGTCTCTGAGGGCACAGCTGAAATGCCATTTCCTCCCACTGCTTCACCCCAGGTTGGGGACCCGGGTCCTGTTGCTCTCTGCTGAATCTGCAGCCCTGAGCCCCGGGCAGGCGGTGCTGGAAGCCTTCTGCCTTCACAATGTTCTCTGGAATTCCCAGCATTCCCAGGGTCCAGAAGTGGGCTCCTGGACCTCTGCCGGCCCCTGGGCCCCCTGCACCAGGGACCCTCAGGCCAGTGTCCTTGATGTCTCTGTAGGTAGGGTCAGGCGGTGTGACCAATGCTCCCACAAGCCAAGCTGGAAGTGCTCCCCACTCCAGGGTCGATGCGGTGTCCAGTCCTGACTCCACGAGGACCGGCAGGCCCCTGAAGACGGCCCTGCTCCACACAAATCCCCCGGGAGGGTCCTCTCACTCAACGGCTCCCAAACTGGGCTAATGGAAGTGTGATCAAAGGTGACTGCTGCACCTTAAAATTTGATGACAGCAAAGGACACATTGCCATTAAGCCCTCTCCAATCCTCCCCTGCCTTCAGCATGCTTGCCACTTTCTGAAGCCATTTGGGAAATCTTCTTCTGTGAGTGGTTTTTCAAGGGTGCCTCGATGTCTTGAATTGGTTCTGAAATGTTTACAGCCATTTGTGCCAGCTAAAATGCCATGGTGTGTCCTTACCGACCTTGGGATAGCCCTGGGTCACTCCTGGCTCTTCTCCAATGTCAAAATGGCCATGAAAGTGAACAGCTGGGATCCACTCAGAGCATCAAGGCAGCCACCACGGACCACTGAAGACACTCCCAGAAGAGGATGGCCAGAGCTGCCTCAGAAAGCAGTGGGAGCAATGGGACCAGCGTGAGGGGCGCAGGGAGGAGGGTTCTGAGGGCACTCGTGGGCTCTGCCTTCTACTGGGGTCGTTTTTAACTTGAATGTGAACCACGGTTCTTGAACGCACTCACGTGTGTGGCTTCCAGCTCTAGAGCTGCAGATGTAGGGAGCCGGCCCAGAAGAGGCTCCTCTGCTTCCCCGGCAGCCTCAGTTCCCTGACTGTCCACGTCACCATTCGATCATCTCTCATGCCCCGTGGGTCGTGGACACTTCCTGGAGCTGTCTCTTGTGCCCTCTCTACCTGAGCCATCTGTCCCGAGGCCCGTACTCTACCTAAGCCTGGCACTTCAGCCTGGCACTTGTTGGGTGGAGCACAGGAGAGCACGGCCTTGGACCTCGGTGCCAGGCAAAGGCCACGTGGGCTTTGTTACCAGTGCACGTGACATGGGTGCTTCTCACGGGAACTCTGAAGGCGACTCAGGTACCCAGGCTTCTACTCACATGGCCATCAGGGCCCGGTTCCACACTGTGCACACTCAGGAGCACTTTTGAACACACGCGCGCATTTGTCAACGACTACTATTAAATTTCTGGCTCTGTATTTCTTTTTGTCACTGCTGTGGCCAAGAGCCTCACAGAATTCTCCTTGTTCACTCTACTAAATTGAGTTATAGCCCTCCCAAAGTATGTATCCAAGTCCCAACTTAGGAACAAGACCTTAGTGGGGACCGGAGCCTTGGCAGGTGTGCATGAGTCAGGGTGCAGCCATGCATGTTAGGGCGCAGCCCAACCCAAGGGTTGGTGTCCTTGGAAGAAGAGGGACATTGGAATACACACCTGCAGGACAAACGGCATAGGACATGGTGACAGAGATGGTGTGGGGTACCACGCCAGGCCAGGGTCTCGGCTCTGCCAGGAGGCAGGAGGCCTTCTCTGCTGGGGTCTTCAGTGTGCGCGTGGGTCCCCAGACGCCTCCCAGATTTCTGGCCTCCTGCAGTGTGGAGGAGCAATCTCTGCTGTTTAAAGCCACCCACCTCGTAGAGCCTTGCTACAGCAGCTAAGGAAGCTAAAGCAGTCACGTGTTCCGCTAGACTTTCCACCCAGTTGTGTGCCACCTCCCAGCTTATGACCATGATACAATGTCCTGCTGCCCCTCATGGAGTCTGTAGGCTGGTCGGCACGTTGCTCCTGGCCAGGCTGCAGCGTCCAGGAGTCGGGGTCCCCACACTGAAGGCTGCATGGCAGCCAGCGCCAACAGCCAAGGCTTGGCCGCGACAGAGCTGCGTCACGTAAACTTTCCACACAGGGTCACCACGCGCAGGGAGGAGGGAGGTGCCAGGCTCAGGCACAAGCACACAGGGCACAGGGCTGCCAGCTTCAGGAAAGGAAACCGAACTTCCTTACCGGTGTTCGCTCCGGTGTGCAGTGCGCTCCACGGAAACACAGTCCTAGGTAGCTTGTAAAATATGAAACCTGCCGTCAGATGAATTTGGGAAACATGGCATATTGTATTCTCTGAGAGATTCATAATTCACTTTGCAGCATTAAAAGTTCCTCCCCCCTTCTGAAATGCTGCAGTAAACAAACCTTTTTAAACCGTGTTTAATCGGTGATTTATAAGCTTGTTTGAGTGCAGGGTTCTTTTGTTATTTAATACCTATTAGGGTCCTCTGGAATTACAACTCCACAGAACATGCCTTGGGAAGCACTGCGCTACAGTTTTCTCATGGATTAGAACCACAGTCTTTGTTTCCAGAGTCTTCCCTTTGCTCAGCACAGCTTGGTTGCAAGTGGCCCTGGTCACCATGGGGCCACGCACGAGGGCACCCGGCAATGCTCCTTTGTGACTTTTGTCAGTACAAACAGATTAATTGAGCAGAGGTCAGCGATAATGCTATGGAGAAAGAATTCCGTCAACGATAATGGTTTCAAAAGAAGAAATGCGATACCCAGTTTAAGCTGATAATAAAATCTCCATGTTTTGAATTCTTCTTGAAAAATAATCTAGTCCACAAGACTTGCTGATTTTCCCTGAGGTCACCTAAATACCACAGTCGAGCACAACCCTCTCCTACAACCTCCGCTCCCCAAAACGTCACTGAGGATGGAAGGATAGAAACCTCACCAGTGGAGGCCCCCTCCGAGCACCCACTTCCCCTGCCTCCTCAGCTCCCTGGTGCCTCATCCTGTCACCCATGCAGATAAAAAGGTTTGTTCCTGCTCCGCTAGTGGCCACGTCTGTGACAGGCTGGTCAGGTGGGGAGGCCCCAGGGCTGGTTAGTGCCACGGGGCTGACTGTTGGCCCAGGTGTCCTCTGGGTGTCAGGAGGGGACAGGTCAGGACTAACACAGCCATGCACAGAGGGTTTCAACAGCAGCGAACCTTCAAGTAGGACCTGGAATCCAAGGGAAGAAGACGAGATACAGTAAAAAACGAGGACGAGAGGAACAGGGCAAGAGCTGGCAACGTCTCAAGAAGGAATGGGGACGCAGAGGAGCCCCAGGGCCTCATCACTTGCCCACACACAGCCATGTTGGATTCCCCAAAAGGTGCAGGATGAGGGGAAGAGTGTCTCGCGTGGGGTCTGCACTCAGTCTCCCAAACTTTGGAATTGCTCGAATGTGCCACCAACACATGTGTGGGGGAGGGGGATGCGAGCGGTCAGAGCCCTGCTTGCACTCTACCGGAGGGAATGCGCGTGGCACAACTGCTCTGCAGAGCTGTCTGGAGCTTCCTCTGATGATCAACCACAGAGGTAGTGGGGACCTGGAAGTTCCACTCCTGGCTCACCCTCAGGAGAGGTGAAAGCGAAGGCCACACAACGCTGGTGCACCAAGCTTCTGACAGGACTGCCCACAGTAGCCAGCAGGTGGAAAACCAGTCATCCATAAATGAATGACTGGGTCCGTAAGGCGGGGAAATCTAAACCACAAGCGCTGCTTGGGCAGCGGAAGGATGCAGTAGGGACCTGTGCTCCAGCGTGGGTGACCCTCGAGGACACGCCAAGTGCAGTGGACGACACCCGCCACACCACCAGACAGACTCTGATTCCATCTACACCTAACATCCAGAGTGGGTGAATCTATAAAGTAGACGAGTAGTTGCTTAATGGCTGAAAGGTACAGGATTTCTTTCTTTTTTTTTTTTTTTGTTTTGTTTTGTTTTGTCTTTTTTGAGACAGGGTCTCACTATGCAGCTCAGGCTGGCCTTGAGCTCACTTTTGTAGCCCAGGCTGGTCTCGAACTCACACCAATCCTCCTGCCTCAGCCTCCCGAGTGCTGGGATTACAGGTGTGCGCCACCACGCCCGGCTCAGGATTTCTTTCTGAGGCATGAAAGTTAGTTAAAGGATCATGTCTGCAGGCATCTATAAATAGGCCCCAAGCCCACCAGAGTATGCGTGCTGAGTGACACCTGCCGTGGGAGTGGAAGGGTGCATCTGTACCGAAATGTCACACACATACCCCGTACCCCGGAAGAAGGCGAGAGAGTGCCCTGACCAACCCACAGAGCCGAGTGCGCTTCACATGGGGCCCGCAGTGGCACTGACTGCAGTGGAGCTGTTTTTAGGGTAGAGGGGCACTATTCCTCCTGGTATGCCTTCATGTGTGCTAGGCCTCGAGGACCCAAAAGGGAGACATCAGGGCCTCAGACCCCTATGTCGAGCTCAAAGGAACAAATCCATCTGCATACTTTAATAAGATCCACGATCTCTGCCTGAGTGACGGGGAGGTGATATATCATGTGGAGCCCTGGTATGCACTGTCAGTGGGCCGCGAGGGCAGCTGGCGAGGGCTCAAAGCAAGCAGAGCTCTAGGTCACCAGTGAGGCTACTGCAGCCCGGGCCACGGGGTGGACGCTAGGCCCTGAGGCAGCACCAGGTTGGTGCAGATGACCATGCCCTGGCTCTGAGGACTGGGCATGAAGATATGGATTATAGGGTCTGACAAGGATGGGGGCTGCAGGGAGGTGAGTTTTCAGCTCTGCACGACCAGCAAAGCTGGCCTTCGGGGCGGTACCCATCCACATTCTAGGTTCCTCTTCTCTAGAAAGATCCAGGGCAGGGCCCCCTCCCGACCTTCCTGATCTGTAAGCTCTCTCCACCTGGAACGCCTGGATATCTCTTCCCATCCTCTCTGCCACCCTTCCACACCAACAAACTCATCTCAGCTTCTTGGCAAGAGCTGGGTCCTCAGCAGGCAGCGGGCTCTTCGCTCTGCGGGTCCCCACCACCAGGGTGGTCACAAGCGCTGGCACCGCACTCCCTCTTACCGGGGAGTCGAGGCTTCTTACTTTCCCTTTTATGCTGCATTCTGTGTGGTTTTGTCAAGCTGATTCTGAATGAAAAATGTTCACACACTGAACACATTTGAAGGCACAGCCAATTCCCACACTGTCTGTACTAGAAATGTGTGACTGCCCCCCCTTCTCCTCCCTCCACCAAATGCTAGCTCTCGCGTTGCTTGTCTGGGTGAATTTCATGTTTGTTTGTTTGTTTGTTTGCTTTTTCTGGCCAATTTTCTGTCATCTCAAATTCCAAGTTATTGGTGTAGCTAATGGAGTCCTGATGTGCTGTTCTTTGAGCCCAAGAATGTCACCAGCGACTGACTGCCAGCAAGGCACGCACTGTGGCTTTTCTGTCTGGAAGGATGCATTTGTCCCGAGTTCTCCATGCAGCAGGCAGCAAGGCAGGTGAGAGTCGACTGATGAATGGACGGGTAGTGGGTGGGTCGGTGGGTCCGTGGGGGGCTGGGAGGTGAGTGGGTGGGTGGATGAAAGGATGAACGGATGAATGAAAGGATGGACGGATGGATGGATGGAAAGCTGGGTAGATGAACAGATGGTAAGTGGGTGGCGGATGGATGAGCGGGTGGACGGGGAGGTAGACGGAAACATGAGTGAAGTAGGGGACGTGTAAGCCAGTGGGCTGACGGATGGGTAAGCAGAGAAAAGTTCTGAGAGCTGGAAGGATGTTAACACACATATATAATTTATCAGGTGAGAAGTTGAGAGCATAGATTTATCAGTGGGTGGATGACGGATGGATGGATGGATGGGTGGATGGACAGATGGGTGGATGGATGGATGGATGGATCAGCAGCAGAGAGAGACTGTTAGAGCTGAGAGGACAGAAAATAAAATGCTTCCCTTCCCTGGGAGTCACCTTATGTAGGAATAATTGTATAGACATCGGACTATGCCTTCCTCTGCTTGAGCCTCAGCTTAGCTGTGGCAGTGCTACGGCTCTGGTAAGAGGGCTTACTGCCTCTGAGAATTTACTTCTTTCTCAGTGAAGTCTCCGTACTACCACCATCTACCTCCTGAATGTCCTGTAAGAGTCTCAAGGGACGATTAGCATGACCTGTGACGGATTAGCAAGTACCCAACAGCAAGAAGTGTTTTTTTAAATATATGACTGCTATTTATAGTTGGTGGTCCAGAGAAGCCTTGGGGAGTTAACCTGCACCTCACACAGTCAGCGAGACTGAGACCTGAAGTCCCTGGGTTCTCAGGCAGAGCCTTCCCACTCAAAAATGGCATCCCTTGGGCCAAGAACATTTAATGGCCAAGAGCCAAGGGAAGCAGGGGCTGTCTAGCCGCCGAGGCCAGGACGATTAAGATGAACCCTATGCCTAGGCCCTCAGCACGCTTCTTCACCCGCTCATCAAGCGTGTGCCCAGCACCACTGTGGATGGTGGGAACGCAGCAGCGGGGCCAGGCCAGGGCCAGACTGTGCTCTGTTCTCCTTGAGCTCCGGGGTAGATCGAGGCAAGGGAGAGGACAGGGTGCCAAACGAATCCTGAGCAACGCTGAATTATGATCAGTGCTAAGGAGGGTAAAGAAAATAAAAGGGAAACGGGTGCGTACAGAGTGGTAGTAGAGACTCTGTTATGACTGAACTCCATTTGCCTCCTGGACTTTCTTTGAGAAGGACTTTGGAATAATTGGAAATTTTCTCAACGTACTGAGAAGGGCAGTTGTCATGTTGCCGTGTGCTCATGGTAGAACCCGAAGGGTAAGAATGCTCGGTGTCTTGCAGAGCAGTAGTGGCCTCCACACCCTGGGCTTGGAGCTGAAGGCATGGATAGGCCACCGCGTCTGAGGAATGTTCCAGTGAGGAAGTTCCACCAAGCCTGTCCTTCCCTGAAGCCCTGTGGATGCCTGGCAAGGAGGCTGGAGCAGCCACGGACTTAGGCGTCTGGGGAGTAACTGCAGAGGCTTGTGGGAACCTTCCACGGAACCAGCCCCGGGACCTCAGCCTGAAGAATGGCTGTGATCTTGGCCATGCTGTGAGCTTGGGAAGGGGGGACTGTCTGGAAGCTGGTGGCCCAGAGGGCAGAGGGGACAGAGCCATCCCTTCAGGTTAGCAGAGAGAGGGATGCTCCTTCTCCTCTTTCTCAGCAGCAGGGATGTCAGTCAAGCAGTTACTGCTCAGGCGTGCTGTGAAAAACATCATTTGCTTGCAAAAAAGGCGGCTGAGATGTAGGGCCTGTGCCCTGACAGGCCAGCAGCAGAGCTTAGAAAGCAAGATCCTAGGAAGAAAGAAGACCGAAGACAGGCAGCAGCAAGGAAAGCTGTATGTCACGGCTCTCTTAGCAGAAAACAGGAAGCACTGAAGCTCCTTGGAGCCAAAGCAGTGACTGCCGGCGGTGAATTATTCCAGCCGATGTGCACACTGGCTTCGAGCGCGGGGCACTGAGTCACATGAAGAGAAGGCCGGAGAAACGTCTTCACTGGAAATCTGAGAGTCGTGTCCTTTCGATGGCTTCTTCACACGAGCAGTTACTCCCCAGAGGCCTAAGTGACTGTTTCAGTCTCCTTCCCAGGGATCCACAGGTCTTCAGGGAAGGACAGGCTTGGTGGAACTTTCCGCTGGAACATTCCTCAGACGCGGTGGCCTATCCATGCCTGCAGGCCCAAGCCCAGGGTGTGGAGGCCACCACTGTAACAAGGGCCCTGGAGGAGACTGTGCTTCCTTGGCCCGAGTGTGTTGCTCTGATGCTTGAGGCCGACCCAGAGATAAAGTCTGCATCCAGCAGCGGAAGCGCAGGGACGGGGTGCCCGGGGCCCATCACCACCTCCCTCAGCTGGACTCCTTTGGTGCCCACCTGGCAGGGCCCAGGAGCCACAGTGCCATGTGGTGGCTCCTACCTGCAGATTTGGGACCCCGGAGATGCTGGCAGGACTGAGCTGCTCCTTCTGGTTCTTCTTGTTTAAAAAAAATCTATCTATCTATCTATCTATCTATCTATCTATCTATCTATCTATCTATCATCTATCTATCTATCTATCTATCTATCTATCCATCCATCCTATCTATCTATCTATCTATCTATCTATCTATCTATCTATCACCTATCTATCTATTTATCTATCTATCTATCCATCCTATTTATCTATCTATCTATCCATCCATCCTATCTATCTATCTATCTATCTATTTATCCATCCATCCTATCTATCTATCTATCCATCCATCCTATCTATCTATCTATCTATTTATCTATCTATCAATCTATCATCTATCTATCTATCTATCTATCTATCTATCTATCTATCTATCTGGTACAGGGCCTCATTTCACAGCTTAGACTCATATTGATCTTCCTGTCTCAGCATCCCCAGTGCTGGTGTTATGGTTTATGTCTAGGTGTCCCCCCAAAGCCTCATGAAATCATGGGGTGTGGCTTCTGTCGACTGAGACTTGATTCATGATCCCTGGAATTGTGTTTTAGTACTGATGGGATTATCGGTCTGAGTAAGGTTGAGACTATGGGTGTGGTCTAGGGCGGATATCCTAAGGTGGAGAGCCTGAATGTAATATAAAGAGCGACAGAGAGACAGACTAGAGCTGTAATGTAACTGTTGCTGCTGCTCTGATGCCCTGTTTGATTGGCTGCCTCTGCTACCATATTGCTGCTGTTCGGCCGCCATGAACCGGATGCTCTCTGCTCTGTTCCACTCAGTGTTGGGCCAGCTGAATATGGACTGAAACCTCCACAAACTGTGAGCTAAATAAACCTTTCCTTCTTTCATTTTGAGTGTCGGGAACTTGTCCCAGCAACGAGTAAGAAGTAACTAAGACAGCTGGGATTACAGGCGTGGGGCACCATGCCCAGTTTGGGTGGCAAGCACAGCGCAACCCTCTGGGGCCGGCATGGCCTGTGGTACTGGGTCCTTGCGCTTGCCAGGTAGGTTCTCAGAGCCATCTCCCTGGCCCCTTAGCTGCTCTTCCT
This sequence comes from Myocastor coypus, assembly GCA_004027025.1. Classification (NCBI taxonomy): domain Eukaryota; kingdom Metazoa; phylum Chordata; class Mammalia; order Rodentia; family Myocastoridae; genus Myocastor; species Myocastor coypus. Next base: position 64,654 of record PVJA010005444.1, read on the forward strand.
GAGGTAGAAGAAATGTAAGATAGGTTGAAGAAAAACCTGGAATCTTAACATTGTACCTGAAGGAAACCTACCGCTGTGGGAAGCAAGCCCAATGAATTTTTTTTCTCTCTTCCCCCAGTGCATGATAAACTTGGGCAATCTCCCTGCCCCTGCAGACTGGCCTCTTCCACCTGGGAGTGGAGCGCCTCTCCCACCTGTCAACTGTGCTTCTCTGCCTCTCAGAAGCAGTGGTCTCAGTGGACAGTGGGGCTCAGTTTCAAATACATGTAAGTGGTGTGTGCCGGGCTGTAGGCAGCAGACACCGTGACAGACAGAAACGTCACCCGTCTTGAAGACAGCCCACACCCCATAAACACACTGAGCTCTCGATCATGCTGCCTCCAGATCCTGCAGACGCCCCCACTCCATTCTTAGATGTGCATTAAATATCGGTCTGATAAACTCGTCCTGATACTGATGTATCCTAAAAATTCTTCCCTGATGGCAGTCAGCGGACCTGCAAACCTACTCTAGCACAGGGCAGGTGTTAGGGTTTATGTCTGGTTGTCCTCCCAAAGCCTCATGGAGTCACGGGGTGGGGACTTCTAGAGTTTGTGATTAACTCATGATCCGCTGGGATTTTTGGTGACCCACTGGAATTATCGGTTTTAGTACTGTAGGGATTACGGGTGTGAGTGCTACCCCCAACCTGGAGCTGAGAGCCTGAATATAACATAACATAAGTGAGACAGAGAAACAAACTCTCTCTGCTGTCGTTGTTGCTGTTCCACTGCCATGAACTGCTGCCCTCTGCCATGTGCCCCTCTGCCTGGGAGCCAGCTGAATATGGACTGAAACCTCCACTAACTGAGAACTAAATAAACCTTTCCTTACTTCATTTCGGGTGTCTGGTATTTGTCCCAGCAATGAGAAAGGAGAAATTGAGACAGCGGGTTAGGTTCCTTATCTCAGATTTGGGACCTCCTAGTGTGCTGTGCAGTGATGAGGGGAGGGTATCCCTGGAGCGGGCATGGCTTTGGATTTGGCGCTCACTGAGACTTCAGAGCTCAGTGATAGAGTCCAGCAGACACCGGATGCAGGTGTCCTTGGGGTGAACGTGACCAGCTGTCACTGGAAATTCTGGAGGTTCACGGGAGACAGAGAGAGAGAGAGAGAGAGAGAGAGAGAGAGAGAGAGAGAGAGAGAGGCTGAGGGTCCGAGAGTTCTTCGTAGAGTAGCCAAGCTGCATATCCTGAGCTGCTTATAAGCTTGTCACAGGGAGCATTTTCAGGAGTAATGACCTCTCAAGTTTGACACGAGTCAGCTGGAAACATTCTTCTGGGTTATGACTGGCTCTCCCAAGGTCACTCCTGGTTCACGACAATAACACTGTGTCACTAACAGAAGAGAAACTCACTTCCCTGCCTGCATAGCAGGGGCGCAGAGGCAACGCCTGTGAGCTCTGCTGAGCTCTGAGCTATAAATCCATGAATAGGGTCAGAGGACAAAACACACATGCAGGACTAGGGAGATAGCTCAGTGGTCTAAGTGCCCGCCTGGCCGGTGCAAGGGCCCGAGTTCAGTCCTTGGTACTGCATGGCCTGCTAGCCCCAGAGCCCTGGACGCACCATGCCAGCTGTAGAACCCGGGCTTGGTGGAGCACACCTGCCACCCCTGTATGCAGGGGTTGTGCTGTGAGTTTGAATTGCATAGGGAGACCCTGTACTAAATAAATAAATAATTTAAATTAAAAATTTTTTTTTTTACTATTTTTAAACTTTATTTGCTTATTTATCTTTTGTATTTAGTACGAGGTCTGCAGGGTCTCACTACACAGGTCAGACTCATAGTGATCCTCCTGTTTTCAGTCTCCCAAGCTCTGGGATTGTAGGTGGGCACTGCCATGCTGAACCTTAGCTGCGATCTCAGCACTCCCTGACGGTGGGCTGACACGCAGGACAGGGATCGAACCCAGTCTCTGCGCCTGCCTAGGCTGGTGTTTAGTCTGCTGAGCTCTCTTGCCAGCCTAAAAATTAAATAAACAAAAAAACAAAATCAACCTGTTGTCCCATTGTCACTGTGGTGCCCACGCCATTGCTATATCATTTGTGTCAGGGGTTTTAAATGGAGGTCTTGCCACGGCCCTTGAGCTGCAGAAATTGTAGTTGCTTTCTTGTTCTTGTGCTTTAATTCTTTTTGTTTTAATTCATGTGCCTTGGATTGCAAAAGGGCAGCCCCTTGACTTCCTCCTCCTCCTCCAGAGACCCTGAAAGACTCTCCTGCGACTGAACTGCAGTTTGCTCCCAGGACTGGTGCAAAGCACAAGGAAGGAAGATAATTAGTGTGCATGCTGCGAACGCAGAGCGCTTCAGGAGAATCCCCGTCAGGGCCCATTCACAAACACGCCTGCCTGCCAGCTACAGTCCATTAGCTGGGGTCTGCGTGCGCTTCGCCGAGACCACAAATATGAAGCAGCTGACCAGCGAGGGCTGGAGAGGGTGCTGCTCAGGCTGCTGACTCAGCCCACATGGCCCCGACGCAGCCCTTGGCCACCAGACAAAGGAGCAGGGGCCTGCGTTTATCAGCGCTCTAATGAGGTCTTCGGAGTCTGATTTCTTTGCCAAGAAGAGAAAAAAGAATAAAACAAAATGCAGAGTGGTCAAAGATGCAAGGGTGGGGAAATCCCTTCTTTCAGATTAAAAAAAAAAAAAAAAAAGCCAAAGTGCTTCTAAACAAACAGGGGTGCAGCTCACTTTAGCTTTCTTTCTTTCTTTTTTTTTTTTTAATAAGCATTTTGTTGCTTCTTCTTTTTTTGTCTTTTTGAGACAGGGTCTCGCTGTGAAGTTCAGGCTGGCTTTGAGCTCACTTTTGTAGCCCAGGCTGGTCTCGAACTCGCAGTGATCCTCCTGCCTCAGCCTCCCGAGTGCTGGGATTACAGGTGTGAGCTACCACGCCCGGCTAGCTTTCTTTTTTGTTCCTTAAATGTATCTAGTTTTGGGGGCCTGCTCCAGATTCCCAGTCGTCACTGGATCTTGGGTAACTGTCTCAAAGCCCAGGAAGGAGCAGAAGAGTGGCCTAAGCCCAGGGCAGCAGCCAGAATTCTGCTGGCCCAAGCCCCTCTGAGGTCCCCGGCCCCAGCCCCACCCGCAGGTGCCCACGCTTTGCGGGCCCGATGTGCCCCAGCACTGGGCTTCTGGAATGGAGTCTAGCGTCTAAGCCACCACCCTGGCTTCTCCTCCAGCTCAGAACTCCTATTCATCAACCTGGGTGGTCTTTTTCAGCCCAAGAGCTACAGGAATTCGCAGGCATTATCACCAGAGGAGTTGAACAGCATTCACTCCAGCGTCGGGCCTCAATGTTTATTGTTACAAGTTCGCTCTTAAGTGCCGTTCTTGGGTGGCTGGATAGTGTCTTCAAGGGTTGTCGATATTTTGGAGAAGTACATCAGGGTGAGTTTCTTTCTATCCGTTGCCTGTGGCTTCGCCTGGTACTCCTAGGAAGGCGCTAGAAGGCTTGCTGAAGAGTCTTCTGGGGGGAGGTGCTCGGACACTGGCCCCCCACACCTGTAGGGTCTCGGATGAGAGTCCCTTGGGCATTCTTTGCAGGTTCGTGGTGCCCTGAATAAGAATCAGACAAACTGACAGCAAAGGTTTGTGGCTGTTGAAGAGGTATATTCTATCTACAGAGCAATAGGAGGCCGGTGAGTGGACACAAGTATAAGAGGAAGGGGTCCGTGGTGTCCCACATTCCCAGGTGGCTTGTCCCTCGAGCAAACCGAGTGTTGGGACAGTTGTCCTATGGATCCTCACGCAGCTTTGTTCCAGGTTTCAGCGGTCCTGTTGAGAGACTCCCTTGCCTTCCTACCAGGTGCAAATGAAGGGATGAAAGCAGCACCCTTCCTGGTTGGCCCTGTACACAGCGCCAGGTTCAAGTGGGGGCTGAACGGCGCTGCTCTCCGAGGGCCCCGCCTGCAGCACTCAGGAGCTGCGAAGTTGCTTTGTGTCACGGGTTCTGCACGTGTGGTCCGGGTAGGGTTCGCCCAGCCCTAGTCTCCTACCTCAGCATGGGTGCGCCTCTCCCTAGCTATGGCTCCTAGGGGCTAGAGCAGCCTCCTCCGCCTTGGTACAGCTTCCTCAGTGCTCATGGGAGCCGCCCCTCTTCTCCTAGGATAGCTACTATGACTTCTCTTCTCGATGTTTGGTTGACTGGCTACGACACTCAGCAGGGTTAATAAGAAGGAACGAATCGATTCTAGCTAACAAGGAAGACTGTACCCAGAAGTGGTGACGTCAAGGAGACCCTGAGGAGAGACAGCGCTCCCCAAGTGTGAAACTGAGACCAGGAGGCAGAACTGCTGAAAGCCCATCCAAGTAGAACCCAACCATGTGTTCCCCTGGGCCACAGAAGCTATGCCAGGACTTTACGTCTCCCACATAATTCTGTCTGTCCTCCAAACCCTTATCTGCCATAAGCGGATTAGGCACAGTCAGTAGCATTTCTGCATATCTTAGACAAAGGTATGCATGTCTAACCTTGCCCCAGGTCTAATGGGGTGTTACAAGCTGGGCCTGCCAGCTCCCGAGCCTGTGTGGGGGGTTCCATGCCTGGCAGCACTCTGCACAAGCGTGCCAGCTCCTTCGCTAGAGACAGCTGACGTTTTGTGTTTGTTTAGAATACTGTTTCCACGGTTCTTTTATTCAAGTCAGCTGCCTTGAGCTGCCCCAAATTACCTCAGTCAGCAGCCTGAGAGATGTCAAATAACAAAAGCATCACTCTGAAATATAAAATGGGTAGATGGGCTCTGGCCTTATTTCTTTTTTTTTAACGTGTGCGTGGTACAGGCTCTCACTGCAGAGCGCAGGAGCGTAGTGATCCTCCTGTCTCAGCCTCCCCAGAGCTGACATTGCGGCATGCGTCGCCAAGCTTGGCCTCGGTGTGCCTGGCTCAGCATGTTTGGGGACAGGGATGGTGCAGCATGTGGCAATGGGGATCCAACATGGCCCCAGGCACTTGGACCGCTGAGCTATCTCTGTGGCCCTTGTCCTTGCTTCCTATCAAGAAGGGAGAAGACGTGAGGCAGAAACTTGTTTTCTAAAGGTTACGAGAAGAAAATCAGGCCCTCAGACAGAGCAGGGAACGCCTTAGCAAGCACAGCACCGTGGAGGAGGGTGGGATGGGCGGGATCTGTGGGAGAGCTTAGAAGCCACAGAAGGGCCTGGGCTTTCTAGGTGAGGGACCAGGAAGCAAAGCAGTAGGACTGGCTTTGCCTAGGCTGGAGCTGACTCCAGAGCCACCAGATCCTGCCTCTTCTGGGGTAGGTCTTTGTACCTCAGGGCAGAGGAGTGAAACATAGGGCTGAAAAGGAAGGTGCCAGCGCTCACACACATTTCCATCTTCTGAGACAGGCCCTGGCTCAGTCCCCGCGGGCTCCAGTCACCGCAGCCCTGCACGAAATCCCCCACGGCTGAGCAGCCCCAGCAGCTGCTGCCCCGCAGGGTGGGTGGGTGGCTGTCAGCACAAAGACAGCCTGATGCTCAGAGTCCTCCTCCCGGATGTTCTTATTTTATCCGATACGTGACATCCTGGTGTGTGACAAGCCGCAACGTGGCACACTGACTGGGTGTCAGCGCCAGACCCCTGGTGCCTCCGGACCCTGCGGGGAATGCGCTGGATCCAACATCAAAACCCCCAAATAACTGGCAGCGGGTCTGTAATTGATTTCAGATGCGCCTTTCTTGGAATTCTCTAACCTTATTATTTTCGTGGAATCCTCAAAAGCAGCTATTATCCCGGGGAGGCCTGGATGTGCCGGGGCGACCTCCAGGAGCCTTCAGCTCTCACCTGGAAGTTGAGACAAGGCTCCTGAGGTCAGGCTCCTGCTGGCCACAGCCCAAACCTGGGCCGCACTGTGGCCCCTGTGCCCGCTCTGGGCTTTGGACGACACAGAGGTCTGTAGGTCTGTTCTGACCCTTCCGTTTCTTTTTAGCATCGTCTCTTCCTTAAGGCCCCGTGAAGTCAGCCCAACAACAACCCCGCCATCTTCCAGTTTCATCACATATAGGAAAAAGCCTAATTCGTTTTTTAAGAGGTTAAAGTTAATTCTTAAAAATCTGCGTTATTTACGGAAATAGAACACGACCGATGGTCCCCTTCTTGTTTTGCCACCTGGAATTCAAGCAGCCTGGCACATTTTGCAGGTTGAGGCCAGGGACAGACAGGTGAGACGCGGTTCCTTTTGCAAACTTGCCACGGAGGGGAGCGTTGCTGCCGGGCCGGCCACCTCAGGTAAAAGGGCAAGAGGGCTTCGCAGCTGTGCTCAGTACCTGGGCCAGCAGGCAGGGCTGACCTCCAGCTCCTCTGGGAGAGGGGATGATGGCTCAGTAGGCTGAGCAGGTGGCCCTGGAGGGCTGACATCCAGGGCCTTGCACCTCACAAAGCCTTCCCCTGGGACCCACGGGAGGGCAGGGTCTTTGCCAGGGAGCATACTCCGGTGAACTGTGCTGTCCTCTAGGCAGGACCTGGACCCACCACCCTAGCATCGACATTGAGTATGATCTGGGGGGCGGGGCTTCTTGTGGGTGGGGCCTATGGTGGGTGGAGCCGTTCGGGCCTGGCCTCCACAGGTAAGGGTGGTTGTTTTTTGTATTCTGAGATGATCCTTTACTTTCCTGATGTGCAGAGGGAAGCATTTCTCTGTTGTCTATTTATTTTTGTTGTTGTTGTTTTGGTTAAAACAATAATCTTCCAAAATTCCTTAACCAGGGCCCAGGAGATAGCTCAGTAGATTAAGTGCTTCCCTGGCAAGTGCAGGGTCCTAAATTCAATCCCTGGTACCACAAAAAAAAAAAAAAAAAAAAAAAAATCCTTACCCAATCAATGGCACGCGTCTTCCTCATGGCGCATGCGCACGCACGCACGTTCCTCTCCTAACTACCTGGGACTGGCCACGAGTAGCGTTGGCTTTGCCGCCTACCTACTTGGTGTCCTCTCTAAAATGACCAGGTTAGACTTGGCGATTTCTAGCATCCCGTTTTAAGTCAGAAACCAAAGAGTGAATTATAATTATGGGTGTGGGTGAGAGTGAAAGAAGAAACCCCGTGCAAGGCGACGGGAGGACCTGGAGTGGTGGGACCAGCCCAGGTCTACGGGCCTGCGATGTTAGGAAGCCCCCCCAAAACCCTAAAGATGAAAGCGAAGGTGACACACGTCTTCTCAAGGGTGTTCCCTGGGGCGCAGTCGATGTTGTCGCCAACATAGCTAATGTGTCCTTAGTCTCATCTCTCACACCCCCGGGGAACTTCCTGCCCACAGAGCCTGCTGGAAGTGCTCGCTTGGGCCACTTCCTCATGGGGGTGACCTGGGGTGGGGCAGAATAGAGGATGCTTCGCTCTGCTGGGCACAAAGGGCTTCTGCTGACCCCCTGGCTGGCATCTGGAGCACAGCTGGTGCCTTACTGCCCTCCTGGGGCACCGTGGGCCTCTGCCCACCTGCGTGATTGCGTCCAGGGGGATGCTGAGCGTGTGGAGTGTGGGCTTCTGGGGCACATGGCCTTTGGGTGTGTGCATCTGTGCTCACTGCTGATGGAGGCCAGGAGCTGGCAGTCCCCTCCACGGACAGGGGATCGCTAAGCTCCAGTGACGCCAGGAAAGACATTGGGTCCCTGGCTTCCGGCTTGGCCTGCAGGCCACCAGCAAAGGTGCCTGGCGTGCTCTGGGTTCCGGGGAGCCATCTGTCTTCTGGCCTGCATTTTGGAATGTGGCCAGGCTAGCTCCAGAGCAGGGCTCGGGAGACAGGCCTCAGAAGTGTTGCCTGAAGCCGAGCAGCTCTCTTGCTGCTGCAGGCTCTGGGCCTCTCCACCACGTTCTTTTTCTTAGTCAGTGAGACAATGATTTGGGCCCCTGGGGTGTTCAGAGGAGCACAAAGTTGTGATTAGGAAATGCTGCATTAAATAGCGTCCCCTGGGCTCCTTCCTCTTCTGTGGGACTCCAGGCAGGGCCTCCCATCGCCCAACCCTTTGCTCCAGCGGCCATGACACCTCCAACCCAGTCCAGCTCCTTCCTGACCCTTCCTCTGGTCTCTGAGCCTGGGAAGTGTCTCCGCAGGTCCCCAAGGCTGGCATTCAGGGTCTCTTCTGCCGCTTTGCCTAAGCAGAGTCAGAGAATGACCGAGGGCCTTATGGTTCCTGCACTCACGCACCCTGGGCGGACTCCTTTGGTGCCGGTCCCGTCCCGAAGCTCCCTGTCGCCTACCCCCCACACCCCCGGAAGCCAGGCCGTCACTGCGCTGCCAGGGGGCTTTTGTTAGCTCAGCGCACAGGACGCAAATGAGACCGGACAGGAAGGTCGGTAGGACGAGCGCGGCCCTGCTCCCCGGCCTGCTTGTTTCCAATCCATTTTTAGAAGAAAACTGGAGCCGTAGAGTAGCCTGGGGTGGCCCGGGGCCTTGTGACAGTGCCAGCCTGGGTGGGCGTCCCACATTCCCCACTGTGACTTCTTCTAACTCCCTGAGGACGCTTTACTTGTGTGGCTCATTGGTATGTGTTGAACATGGTGTTTTCTAAAACGTACAGCTTAAACCTATTGCTAATTCTGCTGGTGTTGAGGGCAGCCGTGTTTTCTGAGCCAAGTGGGCACATGGTGGACAGCAGAAGCCTTCCAGGCCCTGAGGCGCTCACTGTCCAGCAGGTGGACAGATGACCCCACCACACGCTGGTGCTGGGTGCAGCAGTGCAAAGCACTTCACTGGCCAAGCAGTGACAGAGCAGGAAAGGCTTCCTGAGGAAGGCGTGCTCAGGCGGGGCCCACAAGGCCTGTTGGTGTCCCCAGGAAGGAAGAGGACTTCCCAGGAGGGGAAGAGCCTGGTCCCGGGCCCGGGGTCCATTTTCAAGCTCAGGAGAGATGTGCCTAAGAGGCCTAGGGCCGGAGCAGGCAGGCGTGAAGAACAAGCAGGGACGGGGGTCGTCTTCAAAGCCAGGACACATGTCGGGAAGCTGTGAGTCCAGACTTAACCGCTCACGTGGGCCTGGAACAGGCTGCTGTGTTCTTACGAGCGGAGGGGTCCAGCGTGGAAGGGAAGGCCAGTTACAAAGCTAATGCCCGGACCAGATGAGTGATGGAATGGGCTTCTCAGGGACCCATAGCAGCAGGAGGGAGAGGGTGGGCAGTCGGCAGACAGGACCGGGTGACCAGCTGGCCCAGTGGTCCAACAGCACAAAGGAGGAATCTGAGACCTGAGAGAATCATGGGAAACCTGGGGGCAGGGAGATGGGGCTTCCCTGGGATTCTGCGTGCAGCGCCCGGGACCTATCTTAGGCCTTTCTGGCTGCAGAATTCCTGACACCAGGGCGCTTAAATGATGGGCACTTAGGCCCCACCATTCTGGAAGCTCCAAGCCCACCATCAAGGCGCCAGAAGACAGGAGCTATAGGCGAGACACTATCTTATACAAACAGAGCCTTTTTGGCAGTGTCCTTACATGGTGAGGGGCAGAAGGAGCTTTCGTCTTTAATGAAGGATTAGAACCCTCATGCTTCGGGCCTCAACCATCAAGACCCGGTCGCCCTCAGGACAACTGACTTCCTCCGACTACTGTGCTGAGGTTAGAATTTAACACACAAGTTGTGGAGAGCAGCAGTATTCAGATCATGGTGCCACCTTCAGGCACTCTTAGCACGTCCATAAAGGAGGCCTCGGAGAGATGGTGGGTTTGCTATTATGCTTGTGACAGCAAGCGCTTGACTCTGTTTATCTGTACATTGTGTCACATACCTTAATGATACCCACTTTAAGAAAAGTCTGCAGGAGAGGGGCCAACCCAGGATGATGAGACTAGGGGTGGCGAGACGGAGTTCTGGGCTCCCCCAGGCTGAAAGCAGGGAGAGGTGTGCACTCTCAGCTAACCTTCGGCTGCAGCTGGCTTGTCTCTTCCTGTGAGTCTTTTCTGACCAGGAGAAGCCGCCTGGCCTCCCACTCGCTGTCAGTCATCTGAATCTGCTTCCTGATTTTTCTGTTCTGGAATCCTGGCCCATGCCGGGGGATGGGGACTGGGGCCCAGGCCCGTGATGTAAGGCAGAGTGGTTGTGGCTCAGGGACCTGTGGGCCTCATACTGCAGTGAGAAGGGTACCAAGTTGCCGCCCACTGAAGATTTGTTCTGTTCCATGTAAAGCTTGACTTTGGAGTGTTTGTTCCCTGAACTTTATATCAGTTGAGACTACTCTGTTTCTGTCCCTGCAGCCAGCTGAAGGCAGGCAGCTCAGTCCTCAGTGGAGAGTCTTCCTCCATGGCCACTCTCAATTCTGCCTCCCAAGCTGTTATACTTGGCTTTGGTCTCCTTGAACAGCGTGTACTGTCCAGCTAGGCGAGTTTGAGATCTGCCTGAAAACGGTGCAAACAGAGCACTGGCCCAAAGCCTTCCTCGCTGGAGAGACCCGAGAGGAGCAGGTGGGTCATGGGTGCAGGCCCTGCCTTGTCCTGGGCCTGTGCTGTGGCCCCTGGGCCCTGGGGCTGATGTGAGGCCTGCCCCTGCAGCAGTAGCCCTCACCCTATTCCCAGACCCTCTCCTCTGTCTCCAGCACCGCCCCTCCAACCTTGAGAAAGGAAATCAGGGCCCAAACGAGCCTCCCGGGAGCAGCAGTGAGTCCCTTCCCTGCACCCCTGAAGCAGCGCGAGTGATGGGGTGTGCCTGTGGCGGCTTCCCCCTCTAGAGCCCCATCTGCCTCCTGCAGGGCTTAACCCTCGTTCTACCCCATCTCGCCAGGCTTGGGGAGCCCCAGGCTTGGGATTGGGGCTGAGCTGCGGCGTCCCTGAAGGCTTCTAGCCTTGCGCTGGTACAGGCGGTGCTGAGTTTCTGCTCCCCAGCAGTGCCAGCCAGGCCAGCTCTTGCCCGGGCCTGGCTGCCTCCTCTTTCCTTCTCTGTTCCCTGCTCTGGGCTTCTTTTGCCTGCGGCCAGGATCTGTGTGACATGCTTTCTCAGGGACCCCAGTGGAGACGGAACCGGAACCGCCGATAAAATCTCCAGCAGCCAGCCTCTGGGTTGGATGACTAAATCATGTGGAACGAAAACAAGAGCTCTGCCGAAGTCCACGCAGATGACATCTGTCACTTTCCCTTAATCCATCGGCCAGGAGCGAAGGGCACTGGACTAATTAGGCCCTCGCAGCGCTGCCAGCTGTGGCTCCAGCCCTCTTTCTGGCTGAACCTTGGTGACTGAGAAGAACGCTCCTTCACCTCTTGCTCCTGCCGGAGGGAACAGGTTTTGAGGTCACGGCGCAACTATTTTCTCTTTTACGATGCACAGATGTACACTTTAGGACCACTACACTTGCTATGCCCATCATCCTCGATACCAAAGCTCCTTGTTTCCTTTCTAATGGAAAGTTTCTAGAAGCTTCTGCAAGCATTCAGTGGGTTGCTAAAGCTAGATGCTTTTCGATTGGCAACAAAGGCACCTGTTGGGTAGAGTTTCTCTGGAAGTCTGCGATGATCTGTTTTAATTAAGCGGCACACTGCTGTCGGTTCCTTGGCCTCGCCTGCCCAGCCTGGGGCAGAGACACCGCTGTCCATTCCAAAGGGGCTTTGGCCCTCCGTAGTAACTTGTCTTGGGCAGTGCCCGTGTGCCTCTATGCATCCCTGCCTCCTCCACTCTCACCACCATTCATGACCGCAGGGACAGCTCGCTTCTCTGGGCTTGACTTTGAAGTAGAAGGGCCTGACCAAGCTTTCACTGCCTGTGTTCCACTAGAGTGTGGGGTGTTTTCTATTGAGTTATAGGGGCATTTGTGTGTTTGGGATGCCAATTTCTTTGTTGGTTGCGTTAGGAAAGCTTCCTGTATTATTTTCCAGTTGCTTCCAGGACAAATAACAATGTGCAGCAGCTGGGAACGAGGCCTGCCTGTTACTGTACGGTTCCAAGGGCTGCTGCGTGTTGGGGCGGCTCCCTGGGCGGAGTCCTTGCTGCCCTTAAGAGCACCGTCCTGACTGCTGCAGCTGCCGGCTTGTGTTCCTGGGACCTGGATCTCAGTCTCACCCGCCTGTGGGCCCTCCACCACCATGGCAACACAGGCACACTCCATATGTCTCGGGCTGGACCTGGGACTTCCTGACTTCTGATTGCCTATTAGAGAAAGCGCTCAGCTTGTGGGGCTTGTGTGTCTGGCCTGGCGCCCACCCATGTGATGGGGGATAATCTTATTTTATAATCAGCTGATCTGTAGCCCTAACTCCAACAGTGAGGTCCTTTTGCCGAGTAATCTGGCAGGTTGGCCGGAGTACCCAGGTGGCAAAGGTCCGCAGTGAGGCTCTTGCCTACCATCCTGCCTATTCCAGAATCTGTAAATGATGGAGAGAAAATCCTCTTACAGTTACATAGAGCTCTCTTTCCAGGTCTGCTTAGTCAAGTGAGAAGGTAAACTAAACAGAGACAACAATTTTCCTAAGCCTTATCCCTGGGACTCTCTTCCTTTCCATGATTGTCCCTGAGGAAAGGCAGGAAAAGGCCCTGGGGACAAGGTCCTGAGCCTCCCAGGAGGTTTTCACCACCAGCCCCTTTACTACAGTGACATGCTTGATTCATTCTGCAACAAGATGGGCTGGACACGCTCCTGCCAACCTTCCCAGAGAACCTTCCAGACGGACATTGCAAGAAGGATGGAGGACAGCCGCCTGTTATCCTGGATCACAGCCCTGCACCTTGCCAGCCCTCACCCCACGCCATCACAAAAGACTTCCCTGCAGCCAAGCACGGAGGGGTCAAAGATCCCTGTGCAGGATGCACACGCGACCCAGGCCACCCCAGGATCTGTGGTGCTCACCCCTGTGTAGGTTGGGGTGCGTTAAGAATGTTTCAGCCCTTGACAGTGGTGTGTTGGTGGAAGTGGGGGTGGAGGGCTGGGAGAAGCAGGTCCCACCTGAGCCCCACTGCTGAGCAGCTTCCTGGGGTCTCTGACCCTGAAAGACAGTGGCCACCTAGAACAGAAATGGTGCCAGAGCCAAACCCCTCCCAAGGAAGTTGTGACTCTGACAGTCGATTGTTTTAGAAGATCATGACCACGTTTGAAAAACGATACGGGGCAAGTTACAAAGGTGTGCAGTGGATTGGAATCCACACAGAGATATATGGGACCTGACCACAACCCATGGGGGATGTTCAATTTCAAAGCAAGTATTGCAGTACGAAGCACCTCACCATTTACTGGAAGAAAGATAGGCTCTTTAACAAATGGTGCTGGAAAAACTGGCTCTACATGCCAAAAAACTAAAACTTGACCCTAGTCTATCACCATGCCCTAAACTAAAGTCGAAATGGATTAAAGATCTAAATATTAAATCTCCTGGAAGAAAAAGTGGGAGGAAATCCTGGAGACATCGGAGTAGGCAAAAAGTTCATGGACAGAAATCAAAATGCACGTTTAACACTTGAAAGCATCAACAAATGGAACCTCCTCTGGCTAAGAATTTTTTGCACATCAAAAGAAATTACCAACAGAGTGAAAAGACAACCTTCAAATTTTGCAAAGATTTTAACTAATAAATATTCAGACAAAAGTCTTCTATCTAGAATTTACAAAGAACTAAAAACCTTTAAGGGCCCAAAGTTCAAAGACTCAATCCAGAAATGGGCATCTGAGATGAACACACACTTCTCAGAGAAAGAAATTCAACAAGACTGTAAGTACATGAAGAAATGCTCGACATCGCTAGCCATCTGTGAAATGCAAATTAAAACAACACTTAGAGATCACCTCGCTCCAGAAAAAATGGCTATCATAAAGCAATCAACCAGCAATAAATGCAGGAGAGGCTGTGGAGAAAAAGGAACCCTTCTCAACTGCTGGTGGGAACACAGATTGGCGCAACCATTATGGAAAGTGGAGTGGAGGATCCCTGAAATCTAGAACTGGAAATCCATTCAATCCAGCTATCCTCCTACTAGGAATTTTCCCAGAAGAACTGAAGACATCATACCATAGTGATATCTGTGTATCTATGTTTATTTTTTTATTTTTTCACATACTTTTTTTAAATTTAACAATGGTTATATTACATATTTTCATCATCAGATCACTTTAGATTAATAGATATAGGTATATAAGATTCATCGAACAATTAAACATTAACACTTTCAATAAACATTACTTTTTTTTTCTTTTCCCCTTTCTTTTTTTAACAGTTGACACATTGCATATTGTCCTCACAATAGTTCTACAGAGCACAGTGTGTGGGCATGACCCACCTTCCTACTGATGTTGCTAAGAAAAAAAAATAAGAAAAGAAAATTTTTGCCGGGCATGGTGGCGCACGGCTGTAATCCCAGCACTTGGGAGGCTGAGGCAGGAGGATTGGCGCGAGTTCAAGACCAGCCTGGGCTACAAAAGTGAGCTTAAGGCCAGCCTGAACTGCATAGAAAGACCCTGTCTCAAAAAAAAAAAAAAAAAAAAAAAAAAAAAAAAAAAAAAAAAAAAAAAAAAAAAAAAAAAA
>PVJA010005445.1:0-51253 GCA_004027025.1 Myocastor coypus
TTTTTTTTTCATTTTTTGTATTTGATACAGGCTCCCACCCACTATGCAGCTCGGGCTCGTAGTGATCCTCCTGTTTTCAGCCTCCCCAGCGCTGGGCGGCCGTGAGTGCACCACCATGCCTGGACGCTGTCGCTGGCTCAGTGCACCCAAGGGCAGGACCACCGCGGCATTCGATACAGGAGACTGAACCTCCACCCCAGTGCTTGCCTAAACAGACGCTTAGTCTGCTGAGCTGTCTCACCAGCCCTCCAGTGCAATTTGCTTAAAATAAAAAATAGAAGTAACATGAAGTGACGCTGTAGTGTCTTCCAAAGACTCTGAGGCTGGAGCACCAGAAGCGCACTGTGTCGGCAGTATCAGTAGTGGCCGAAGCAAACCAATGGAGAACACGCAGCAACTGCGGCGAACGTTAGCAGCCTCGATGTTTCGTCAATTGTCAAGTCAAGCGAAAGTACGAGGTTGGCTACTGCTGTGAAAAGTGTCCTGACTCGGAATACGAAAACTTTAAAATCACTACACTGTGTGAATAATGTAAATAACTTGTTCCTATTGTTTTCTTAAGACAGGCTTCAGAAGGACTATATCAACACAAGCTGCTTGTTGCTGGAAATTGCTTCCAACTATTCTGAATGTGGTTTTAAATCTTCGTAGTAACTCTTTTCGTTCCTCTGGGTCAGCGTCACACAATACGTAAGCCAAGTAGGCCAGAGGGGTGTCCACGGCAACATGCCAGCGGCTTTGACTTCCGTACTACTGCTGCTCCCCTACCATAGGGTGAAAGCCTTTGCTGCCTCTTCCTGTCCGCCTCCTGCTAGAACATAAGCTCCAGGAGGGGAGAGGCGCTGGCAGCGCGGGGGTCTGCTGTGTCGCTAGTGTTTGCAACAGTGACTGGTGCACCGTGGTCAGGTACTACAGGTCTTGTTTGCTGAGTAGATAAATGTTCATCTATCGTAGACCCCGTTACCTGACAGGAGAAGATGATTCTACTTCGAAGGAAAGGTAATGAAATCTGCAAAGCCACCCCAAATGGGTTCCCCAACAATAAGCATCATTTCTTTCTCCAGAAAATAATTAGGGCCACAAAGATAGCTCCGTGCTCTGGGCACCTGTCTAGGCAAGTGCAAGGACCCAGCTTCCATTCCCTGTGCCCACTGGCTGTGCTGGCCCCGTCCCGGGCACGCTCAGCTGGCCACGGATGGAGGTGGGGCATGATGGCAGATGCCTATAATCCCAGCCCTGGGGAGGCTGAGACAAGAAAGCCACTCTCAGCCCAGGTTGTGCCAAATATACAAAAAATAATAACAGCAATTATTATTCTATGAATTGACCAAAAGTATCAGATTACTAACGGTTTTAGACTATGAACTGTGTACGTAGGTTTTACCCCTACTGCCAAGCCCAGAGTATAGCACATAGCAGAGGTTTATAAAACAACTCCTACTGAGTGACAACAAATGTGAAGGAAGTCAGAACGTGTTTCGTATTTCGACCCACTTGATTGGCATGCAGCTGATGAATAGCCCGCCCACAAACTTCGTCCTGAAAACTGTTATGGAAACTCAAAAGAATTCAGCTTTTCAACTGAAAGGCTAATGAAAATCTCAGAAAAAAAAAAAGAAAAAAGAAAAAAAAAAACTCATAAGACCCAAAGACAGAGCTTACCATCCACACAAAGACACAAAGCACAAAAACAAGCGTGCACACAGATACACACACACACACACACACACACACACACACACACGTACATCCTGAAGCATTCTTTAGCTCAGTCTACTCTCAGAAAGTAACTATTTCCAAAGAGAATAAATTGGTGTTCCTGTGGGATTTTCTCTAAGAAGAAGAATCAAACATTCTCATGAAGGACAGGATTCTACTGAGCCATCTTCCTTTTACAATAATATCTACACAGTCCAACTAAATTTACTAACAATAAAAAAATGAAGACAATATTACTTTTCATGCCCATGGTTTTATTGACAATTACCACTGTGACCTCCTGCTCAAACTATTTTTAAAGCAGAGCTAGCCATCAGTACCATGGTACACACAATTTTACAAACCGTGGTACACACAATTTACGAATGAAGTCAATAGGTAAATTTTCAGCCAGTAACACATGGCACTGTAGAAACGCGTTTAACACAGACTCTTGTTTTGCACCTGTGTTGTTTTCATTAAGGGGCGCACAGACACATCGGGTAGGCATAAGCCGTGTGGGTCTGCTGGACATACAGAAGCACACACTGTTCTTCCTGTCTGCTGTACAGCCTTGAGAAGAGCAGTGTACTCTCCGTGTTAAGTGCAGACATGAAGGCATCCTGATAAGCCAGGAATTTATCCCATGAAATCACCGGGGAAAAAATGACCGAGAGAAAACCTACAAACGAAAGCTAGGAACACATCAGCTGGAAGGCGGGAGGCAGGAGCATTGGCTGCACTTTACCTCTCCTCCCAGAGAGCCACATGCATCCTGGTCCTTCTGGCCTCTTCTCTCAGTGCTGACTTCCAGCGCCCAGCTGAGCAGGCAGCTGTGCAGAGCCAGGCTCTGGCGAGCCCAGCAGGAGTCCTGGAGCCCTATGCTACTCCCAGAAATTCACGCCTGCTCTCAGTTCCCGCGTTGTCACTAAGAATGCCAGAAATGTGAAGTGCTGTCCCCTTTTCCGCAGCAGTGACACCAAGATCACAGTGAGGGTTGCTCTAAAAACTTCAGAAGCCTGCCTCGCCTTATTTTTAGGGTTACTTGTTTCCAATGTAGCCTCCTAAGAACAAGTATTGGCTAGATTTCAAGATATTTCAAATGCAGGCGAGCTTCCATTAATCATAATCTTAATGGAATACTAATGGCAAAATAGGAAAGTTGAGCAGACGGAGGGGGAGTGCAGTGGCTTCCCTCCCATCCATATGCCAAAAGAAGGAGAAAGAAACAGGAAGAGAGACAGACAGGTTTCACGGTTGCACTACATTTTTTTTTCCCCCTAGACTACAACGTTGAAATTCTTAGCTTAATAAATAAAGGAATTGTATTTTTATATCTCTGATGAAATTAACAATAAAACACTAGCAGCAAAACTAAAATAAAGCTATATTTCTTAAAAGCCTCTGAAAATGAAATTTATTTGCATCTGCTTCCGGATAGGGGCATTAAAAATGTTTTATGAAGTACTCAGGGAGAGATCTGAAAACTAATTACCAGGAAAGCACTGAGCAACATAATGGCCACAGTTGCTAGCTGCAGTGTGTGATTGATGCCATGAGACTGTCACAGGTGAATAAAGCGTGTCACATTTGGTCACATTCAAATGTGGGCATTCTGACAGGGGCCAGCGCTCCACATCAGGGGAAAAGCAGTGGCTTATGCTAGATAGAGATTTAATATCTACGTATGCTTACTGTATAAAATTACATTTATACTTACAAAATGTACACTTCTGTTCATTTAAGGACATTTGGTTTTAATATTTACAATAACATTTAATAGGTCTCACCAATTTTGAACAAGTACTTCCCTGAGTACAAGACATAAGTACTTGTGACCTCAAAACTGCAATCAGATCTAAAGGTTAATACAAAACACTTGGTGGAGGAGTAATTCCAAGTCATCTTAGGGTTGTCTTCCGTTTTTATTCACTTTATTTTGCAAGAGAGTTTGGAAAGGCTCAGAGGTAAAGCACTAACATTTGAAAACTGTGATTTGCCTGTGTGCATTTTTAGAATATACAATGTCTATAATTTTATCACTCTAATTTATAACCAAGATTATATAAACAAAAGCTTCTGTACACTGTTGATACGTGTTCTTTCAAGAAACTGTCTTTTCTGCTACATAAAGCTCCATCCAAAAATATTTGGGAAAATAGTAATTTAACACATCAATCTAACAATCTATTGCTGAGTAACAAAGCATCACAAATTTCAGAGCTCAAAGCAAAATGGTATCTCACTTGGAAATTTAAATGAATAAATTATTTAAGACTTTGTCTAGAAAAAAACATCATTTCCAAAAACTTCACATATCTTTAATAACTAAAACAATTTTCAAGATTATCTAAAGATGCTACTTTAGTCTGCGAAATGAACAAATCAGATGTTGATAATTTGAATAATAGGATCTATAATGCTAGCATTTCTTTTTTATTCGTGTTTCAGAACCTTTATTTGTTTATTCACTCATTTTTATGGCCGGCTCAGCTTGCCCCAAGGGCAGGGCTGGCGCAGCATATTGTGCTGGGGATCGAACCATGGTCCCTGAAGCCGCCCAAGCTTTCCCAAGCAGGTGCTTTAGACCACTGAGCCATCCCGCCAGGCCCCAATGCTAGCATTTTATAAAACAACTCTCTTCGGCCCAAAATGACTTCAGGTAGACTAAGTAGTGAGATGTGGTGGTAGAGTCCATTTGGCTAAGTGAAACTATGTATAAAAATAAGATAAAAAAAAGGGACGGTGTTTGCCCCCTCCCCAGTGGGGAGGGGATAGGACAGAGCAGAAGGCACAAGAGAAAATAGCTGCTGAACAATATGGACTTTAATACGCTAAAAATTATGTTTACTGATACAATATTTGCACGCATGCTGGGTGTGGTGGCGCACGCCTGTAATCCCAGCACTTGGGAGGGTGAGGCAGGAGGATCAGTGCGAGTTCGAGACCAGCTTGGGCTACAATAGTGAGATCAAGGCTAGCCAGAACTGCGTAGCAAGACCCTGTCTCAAAAAGACAAATAATTAATAATAATAATAATAATAATAATAATAATAATAAATAAATATTCGCACACATCTGTGGTTTGCAAACCTGATGCTTGTGCACATGGCACAATGATCAGATCAGCACGATGAAAATTGCCATTTCCTCAATGCTTAAGAGTTTGCTGTCTCGAATGGACGCTATTCTAACCTCTGAGATATGCGCTTAGCTTTCACAAATGATTAGAAACCAAACACTGCCTTTAGACTGAGCTGCAAAAGTATTCCGCAATTACTGCTCAATGGGTTAACACAGATTCAGTAAGACACATAATCCCCATTGATTTGTGAGATGGAATGTGAACACATACTTCAAAAAGACACAGTTTTGGGGCCAGGGAGATAGCTCCGTGGCACAAGTGCCTGCCTGGCAAGTGCAAGGTTGTGAGTTCGAACCCAGGTCCCGCGCAAAAAAAAAAAGACAGTTTTTAAAATTCAACCTTAGAGCTGGGCGTGGTGGTTCACGCCCACCATCCCAGCGCTCAGGAGGCTGAGGCAAGAAGATTGTCATGAGTTCAAGGTCAACCTGTCCTACAAAGTGAGTTTAAGACCAGCCTAAACTGCACAGAGAAACTTCATCTCTGAGCAAAAAAATTCCTCCTGACAAATAATTATAGAAATACAAATTGAGTTAGAAATTAAATCCTTTATTATATATGAAATAATCCCTTTTAAATAACGTAAGACAATATCATATATTCTCACTGACATTTAAAATTGCTATATTTCAATTAGACAGAAGCATATGACAATAGAAGAGACCAAAGAAAGCTGAACACATTTTTTTAGTATGTATCTGGGATTCTATTTTTGCAAAAGATATATTCACAATAGCGCTTAGCACATTACAAGAGAGTTATAAAGTGGGAAACGTTAAATGGGGTGTAATGAGTATGTCACTCCGAAGGTGAAAACCGGACCTGAGAGTCAGTAGGTGAGGTGGGCTGTGGTAAGCAATAAGTACAGGAAGCCAGTGAGGACGTGGGAGGCGTAACTGTGCCATGCCTGAAACAAGGGAGAGACCAGGACACTCTGCGAGCCCCCAGCCACTGAGCACTAACGGGCCAGTGCAAGCGACTGTCGCTCTGGACCAGCAACCGGGCACGATGGCTTTGATCCTCTCACTTCCTGTTAGGAAGCGCCCACCTCAGACAGGGTCCTGTTTCTCTGAGTCCTCGGGCAATCACGCTGCAGGAGCCCAAGCCTTCCCAAAGCTTTGCCTCAACTCTTCTCACTACCACCTTCAGAATTCCTTGGTAAGGCCTCTCTTGCCACCCACCAAGACAAATAAAAGTTGCTTTGCCCCAGACAGAGGCGTCTTCATGGTCTTTCCCTGATAGATCGCAATAGCTCACAGTGTGACCATCTATTATGCTATGGCGTAGCCACTCTAGTGATAGCATAAGAAATGTAAATCAGGATAATACTGGCATGAAAAACATAAAGAAAATGCTCCAAGTGCCATGGTGTAAAGCACAACTCTGCTTATTCCAGTACGTCTAATGCTTTCTTATTTTTCTCATTTTCTTAAAACTCAGCAAATTATGTTTCTGGCAAAATTTTTATTAAAAACACAGAAAATATGAAAAAGCATCCCTTGCTTTAAGGAAAGGAAATCTCAAGGTTCTCAAGTACCTAATGCACTTTGTTTTCTTGTGTTTATTTAGCAAGAAATATATGTACATATCTCCAGCAAAATCATTATATTTTACTTAGTGACTTGTTATCCCTATGTTGATTAAAACAACAAAGCTAATTCATCTTTCATGTAATTTTTGACTCACTGGTAGATGTAAATAATTGATTTATGTGCCTTATTAAATATCTGATATATATCACAACTTAGTAATTAGCTTCCCTGCAGTCACTCCTTCATTTATTGTGGTCGTTCATTCACTCATTATTTAATGAAACATAAGTTCAATAACTTTCATTTTCCAGACATTTCCCCAGGCTGGACGTCAGGGAGGCAGCCTTGAATGCGACGAGCAGACAGTCACAAAGGAGCGGATCCACAGCAGGCAGAAGCATCAGCAATAAGAGGCTCCTGGCTTCCGCTCGTACGTAGAGGCACCGCGCGATGGGAGAGCTGGAGGCACTCGCTCTCTCAGTGGTAACTTGTAGCGGGGTGCGGGATGGGTCAGGGCTGAGTCCCAAGATAGGCTTCCCTTGCCTGTTAAAGATCAGCGCAGGTTTATCAGGGGAAGGAGAGAAGGAGGAATAGTGCAGGCTGAGTGAGAGCATACAATTAAGAGCTAAAGTGAGACAGGGTGTGCTTCCTGAAATCAAAGAAGTTGAGACCCATGTGGGTGTAATCGGTGAAGGATTTGTGAGGGAGTATGCATTGGCCTAGAAAACAGACCGCAGGGAAGACAGCACCTGCACAAGCTTTTGTCCTAGCCTGGGACATGGTAGATGGCAACCATTTTTAAGGAATGGTTTGTTTGTATTCGTAGTCACATAGCATTTAATTTAGAATGTACAATCTTAGATTTGGGGTAATCTCTCCAGGTAGTTCTATGAATTCTCACAAGTTAAATCAGAGCTCTCTTGTGACAAGGGTTCATTTCTTTGGTGGAAAATTGCCACTCACTACAGCATCCGAGAGACTGCACTCAGATAACATCAGGTGAGAAGCACAAATGAGAGCTTTCTGAGCCCATCAGTGAACCCAGGAAGGCACTACCTTTCTGTCAGGATTTCTCCACTACGAAGGGATTGTTCACATATTCTGCTACATTTCTGTGTTCTCCATATGTAGAGTTGAGCCAAACATATAGAAAAAGTAAAAGGTAATGAGTCTGTGAAATTTAACTAGTTGAAGAAAACGAGATCAGTCAGATTATGACAGGGGAAAGTTTTGCCAAGTTCCAAAGGTATAAAAATACAAAATGTAGAAAAAAGATGCATTTGAAACTTTAAATTGAGTTTGGAAGCATTGCAAGTGTAGTTACATATGGCAGGCAAGCAGAGCACCAGCCAACAGAGGCAGACCGAGTGTGAGGTGTGAAGTTCGAGCGTGCATATGGGGAGCATTAGCAAAAGGAATAAAAAGCAAGTAACTGTGTAGAAAACGGGCCACAGTGGTATAGGCAAGGGATCCTGGGAAGGGAGGAGCAGTTGAGAGTGCAGTGAGGAGCCAGACCAAACCCAGCTTGCAAGCACCCTTAGGTTCTATTTCATTTTTATCTCCCCTTCTATTCCTCAAAGATGGCCTCTCACATCTGTATCCAGAAGCATCACCTTTCTGTTTTCCTTCCCACTAGCAAAATCTGGGGGGAAAGCCTTTTTGTATCAAAATGTAGATACTCCTAAGACAGCCATGGGGAGCGACTCATCATTTACTTTGGTCCTATTTCCTGTTGAAAACCATGTTTCTCTATTAACAGTTGGCAAGTACAACTAATGGGAAATAAAACAAAAATGCAATAGAAAGGCTCCTATATATTTAATGAGTGACCAAGAATTTTCTTTGAATATAGCACACTTTTTATTTTATTTTATTGTTATTCTAATAAGACATAGCATTCTTTACATCTTGTTCACATTGCCTTAAGTAAAGAAGTAATTTTTAGTATTAATTCCAATAGGACAAAAGCGCTTCAGTTTTTCAATGTTATTCTCCCTATTTAAGGGTGAAAGCTCACCTGATGACTAGGTTTTCATGCAATAAAAAGTGTATGTAACTGGATTAGTTATAAAATGCTGCATGATCCATCCTAGCAAATGTTAGGGTTTTCAGACAATGGGGATTCATTATCACTCAGTTTCCATGGGGCGGGGTTCCTGGCATAGCTTGCCCTGCCCCTTGCCTCGTGATTTCCCAAAAGGCTGCTGTGAAGATATCTACCACAGCTCTAGTGATGTCAAAACATGACTAGGAGAAGGTGTATTCCAAGCATGCTCAGGTAGTTCTTTACAAGTCTTAACTTGGGTCTTCGTTGTACTCTTCCTGTGATACTATTGATGCTATGGTAGGTAGCTCACTCCTGAATAGAAGGTGAACAAAGGGAAGAGAGAACCAGAAAGAAAGATGAAAGGCAGCATTTTTGTGACTCAGTCTGCTCATCTCCCCAAAGCCATTATAGGTGGGGCTCTTGGAGGTGGCTGGATCAAGGGTGCATAAATACAGATTACAGTGTGTGAGAACTGAATCCACCCTCTGATGGTGTTAGCATGACTCAGGGGGTGGCTCAGTGGGTTACTGAAGGCAGAAGATCTACCCCAGGTGTGAGTGGCACCAAACGGTATGCTCGTAGCCTGAATGAAATGAAACAGGAGGGAGGGTTCACTGCTGCTGCGCTTTTCCTGCCTGCCCCTCCATGGACTGTCTCCTCTCCCACTTCCCATCCTGCTATAGAACCAGCCTGAAACTTGTACAAACTGAGAGCTGAAATAGACCTCTCCTCCCTTCCATTTTGAGTGTTGGCTATTTTTCTCCCAGCAATGATGAAGTAACTAAGACAATCTCCAAAAAGATACATATTACTTTTGTTGTACTGTTTACTAGAAATTATTCATTAGGCATGGCATATTCTTAAGAGAAAACAATTATGCTAAGATGAAAGTACAAAAAGGTAGGATCATTGAGCTCATTTTCAGTGCTGCCTTCCAAAAATGACAAAGACTAGAGTTTAGCTAACCAGAAATCATGCAAATTCAATTTGGAATTTGAAAATTGAAAAAAAAAATCCTACATGTAAGTTCTAATAAAAGAGCATTCATTCCCCCAGAACATTATTCCTTAATCATAACTGTTACTCATCTGGTTGCTTAATAATCTGGCTAAACATGGTATTACATCTATCACACTCTAATTGATTAAAGTAAATGGCCAGAAGTAACTGATTTTGGTACCAAGTTAAAGCACCTTATCTAGGCCGCTTAAAATTTCTCCAATAACTAAAGGACTAAACTAAATCTCCAATCTTTAGGAGGCTCACCATGGGCCCTTTCTAGCTGCTGTTGTGTCCATTCCTTCTAGCACAGACACATTCCTGCTTGTGTGGTCCATTTTAGCTCAACAAGGTAATGGATTATCTCCAGTTTATCCTTCTCTCACTCAACAATTCAATACATCCTGACTCCAATAATCTGTATACTGTCTAAACTTTAAAATTCAACTCTGGGGCTGGCAAGATAGATCAGTGGACTGAAGTGCCTGCCTAAACAAGCTCAGGTAAACCTAGGGACCAAGGTCCAATCCCCAGCCACATATGCCGTGCCAGCCCCGCCCCCAGAGCAGGCTGAGCCAATCAGAGTTCAGGTATAGTGGCACACACACATAATCCCAGCGTTGGGGAGGCTAAAAGCCAGAGGATCACCACGAGTCTGAGCTGCACAGCAAAACCCTGCAACAACCTAATTAATTAATTAATTAATTAATTAATGTGCAACTCTGAATTATATTCCACTTATTCAAAATTTCCATATTTACCATCTGTAGAGATTCTTGTTATTCTAGCATTCAAAATAATAGAAATCCACACACTGAAGAATCATGAATATTTGTGTGGTGATTTCCTACTGCTCATTTTGAAATAGTGTTCACATTGCTCAACGGTATTGCCTTCTTGGAGTCCACTGATTCTCTGAACAATTTATAGCACCCAGTGGGAACAATCTGGACTGAGTGCCCTGCTGTGCTCTCTCTATTCTTTCTCTTCCCTCATCGAGTGTCAGCATGTGTCCCCTCCCCAGTGTCCCCAAAGAGCCAGGAGTCTTTCAGCCCAGCAAGAGTTCATTACCATTTAAGGCTCTACATAGTCACATCCCACTACAGGGAAACTACCTATATCTATACCTATGTCAAATTGTTATTAATTAAAACAAATGCTTTATCAAATTTCCTAATCTCTCCCCAATGTCACTTTTCTTTCCAGGATCTTATTCAGAATCTCCGAGTACATTTACTTAGCCTGTCTCTCAGGGCTCCTCTTCGCTGGGATAGTTCCATAAATCTTACATTTTTAATGAGCTTGATAGATAGAAGGTTTTAGTGGCTGGCATTTTGTACAGCCTTAGCTCCTAGGACTTTGGTTGAGGTTTACTTCCAGGCTCTGCTGAGGTTGTGTGTTTTGAGGAGGAAACCTGGGGACCGATCAGGTGGCCACTGGTATTTGGTGGAAGCTAGGCTACTTGTGGTAGGCTGAAAGGAAGCCTATTGGATACAAACAATGTATTCCTAATTCATTAAAGTTCGCTTTATAGCACCCAAGGTTCAGAGACGGGTCGAACATGTATCAATTTCCATTCCCAATTTTCACCTACTTCTCACCACTCACCACCCACTGGCTTCTTTATTTAACCTCATTGGGCAGGGACAGAAGCTGCAGCGTTAGGGGTCCACACACTTATGAAGAACGACCTCTTCAAGGAGAGTACAATGCCTACAAACAAGTAAATCTTTAAACTGTCATTAGCCTTCAGGCTTAGTCAGTTTAAGACAGCACCTCCTTATCCATGCTTGTTTCTGAGAGGTTATTTCATACATATTTCAGTGAGGCTAGATTTTAAAATTTCTCACATGCACTCAGCTATAAAATTCTATTTCATAGAAACTGGTCCCATGAATTCACTACTCTGGTCCTATGTGAATAGTTTCAAAAAAAATCAAAGTGTTCTTTGTCTACCTAAGCTGTCACTTTCTTCATACCTGCATTCTCTACCTACTGTATCTTTTTCTTCCCAGAATGCTATATGAATAGGATGACACAGCATGTGACCTTCTAAGACACATTTTTTCACCTAACAGTATTCACTTAGGTTCCTTTGTGTCTTTGCAAGAAATGATAGTGTGTCTCTTTTCATTACTGTATGGTATTCTCAAGCATAGAGATATCAGTTTATCTCTCCATTCAGCTTTTCAAAGACATCTTGAGTCTTCCCAGTTCTTGGCGACTGCAAAAAGACCTACAACTCTCAATATGCAGACTTTTGTATGGGCAGTAGTCAAGTCATTGGTTAACTCCTAGAAATACAAATGTTGGATGAATTTATTTATCTGTGCATCACCTTGGATAAATGATAGACATTATCCTAGGGCAATATACTTACAGTAGGATACCATGTATTTTTTTGTGGCCACCTCAAAAAAAATGCATTCAGGTAAACCATAAGAAAATTGGAGGTGAATAATTATGAGGTGGATAGTCACTGCCAGGAAGCGTTTCCCACAGTAGATTCTGGTGGGAAGGGAGTAATGGGGCAGAAGGGTTTAAAGCAAGGCTGTAGAATGGAGTCAAAATTTCAGTTAAGCTGTGAAGACACAAGAAGAGTTTTTAAAAGAGCAAATAAGCAGTAGAGAGAATTTGCTTCATTTCTGTCCATGTAGACTAGAAGGGAATAGCAGAAATTCTACTAAAAGGGAAGAGTAGAGAGCCTACTGGAGAAGTATGAGAGACTGATGCATGAAGAATGCAAGCGGAGAGATCACTAAATGCTGGGGTTGGAAAGCTTGGGAGTGTGAAGTGAGGATCACTGAGAATGAGAAATAAAGGAGACGCACACCCACGGGACCGGTGAGGCTTCGGGTGCGGCATGCCCTGCCGAGAGTTGGCCTTCCTGGAACTGACAAGGGACGTCCATGAATACATCGAAGACCTGCGCCTTCCCCTCTTCTTCATCCTGGTGCTTTTTACAGAAGTGCCTGACAATTCTCACGCTCTGCCCACGTGCTCTGCCCCCTTATATATGTAGAGACATATTATGAAATCTACAAAATATAAACAAGAATGCTCCACACAGTTGCCTTGTAATCTAATGCTTCAATGAAGATATGAGATGCTTACAATATAATTTGAAATGATGCCTGAGGATTTTTTCTTCTAGAAATCCATGGCTAAAATCATCAAGTGATCATACATGGTATAAAGTAAGGAAATGTTACATCAAAAAATTGTTGTAACAAGCGAATGCTTAAGCATGTATTGGTTGCTGAAACTCAAGATATTCCCTTCAAAAACCTCTATAATATTCTCAAGTAGATTATTTGTTTTCAATTTGCAGTTGCCCTCTCCTGAATGCAGTCACAATTCTCGATTTTCACCAATATTTCTTCAGAGCACTTAAGCAAAACCAAAATTATCAACCGCAAAATAGGTGCTTGATTGAGTTCATTAGTAATTGTGGCTTTAAAAATATCATGAGTACTTAAGTTAATTTATAATTTCTAGTTAAGAAGCTCCAACATTTCAAAGACAAATTATTTGGTAATTCTGAGCTATTCCTTCATCTCTTACCATTTTTATTGTAGCATAACCTACATACAAAAATGTAGGCAGGATTTGGGTCCTTCTGCAATACTGGTCTTGTGACAGATCTTGCCATAGTTAAATAAACCTGTCACCATTTCCTGATTTCTAATCTATTAGTTTCATATTTAAGAGAGTTCCAGTGGGTTCTTTTGGGGCTGGGGAGATAGCTCCGAGGCACAAGTGCCTGCTGGGCAAGTGCAAGGTCGTGAGTTCGAACCCTGGTCCCACAAAAAAAAAAAAAAAAAAAAAAAAGAGTTCCAGCACTACCATTGGTATTTGAGATACAAGAGTGTTATGCATTAAATAACCGCAATTTATGAGTGGCCTTATGAACACAGGAAGTCCCAAGGTCACTGTTTATCTCAGAGAGCTGCGGGACTGGAGGCCTCCAGCACCCACAGGACCCCTCTGCCCTGAGCCAGAGCCACTCACCCATGAAGACAACACGTGCTGACCTTCAAGAGCCTTCTGCCCAACTCATCAGTATTTGCTAAATACATCCTGTTGGTCTTGTGCTCATTTGAGATACATTAACAAGCTTATTATGTTCTCTGTTCTGAGTTATCTCCCTTTCTCCATCTTTGACCTCCTAATATTTCAGAATGCACTCAGGTAACAATTAGATCCCTCTCCGGCCAGCTCTTTATGCTGATCAGGCACTTGGCACTTCCTTGGAAGCATAATCAGGCTCGCTTTTCTTCTCTTGCACGCTGTGATCAGGCTTTCACTTTAGATAGGTGACTGTAAGTTACTGAACGGCGTCGCGCAACTTGAGGAAGCAGGTGACAAGGCAAAGATGGAAAGCTGAGGGCAAGACATTTTAGATTATGAGAATTTTAATATTTCAAAGTAATGGCATGTCAAATTCATTTAAATGAAATAATTTTCTTCATTTACATCTGCAAAACCAAAGGGTGCGTTTGGCTTTATTTCCAATAGTTTCCCTTCAGGTGACTTTTGAGTAAATAATCTTCTAATTTGCTGCTACATCCACATATTTTTGCCTTTGACATTGATATTTATGTTGGTAGAAACCACCATGCTCTCTATATATTTTTAATGCACCAAATGTTATTTAATGTATCAAACATTCCATGCCCACCCACGTGCATATATACGTATACACAAATACACATACATATGAATAATTAGTCATGGAAAGAGGTATTCACATTACCCCCCAAACTATCTCTAAATTATCCCGTCTTTTCCTTGGTCATATAATAATTTCCCTAATAAAACACCTTCTGCCTGTTTGCATTAGTCCTGTATGGCAGAAGCTAATATTGCCTTCCAATAAAAAATTTTAATTATTAATTATCTTGATTTGTGCTCATTCTAAAAAGAATGAGACATTATTAAAAAAAAAAAAAAAAGAAAGAAAGAAAGACTCATTTTACTAGTTGAACTGAGCCCCCTAAACATGACGCAAACATTGCCAAGCATCCTCCCTTTCAAGACCTCACTGGATGATATGTGGAGAATTTGCCGAGGGGCACCCCCATACAGTGCTGCTAATGCTGGGGATCCTACTCTACCACCTGTAGGAACAAAGAGGACAGAAAGTGAGGCAGAGCTGACTGGGAAGTGTGGGAAGCCAGCCAAGGGGGGTTACACGAGACTGCAAAAGTACTAGCAATGTGTCCTTGGCAGCTTGGAAGTATAGATTCGTGTTGTGATGATATTCATCCTACTTTACAGCTACTGCTACGTTGACATTGATAGAGACCCGAACAGGATTCTGGAGCCCTGTGATGCTAAAATTATCTCTTAATTGTTCCGTGGCAGAAATGTGAAGGTCGTGGGGGAAATGGAATGGGGGAAATGGTGTCTGTTTAACTGGGGAACTAAGGGTACTTTGGTTACTGAACGCAGAGAGGTGCTTCCATAGCTCGACAAGTTATACACAGTCCTGCCACCTACAGACTGACTCTCAGAGACAAGTGAGAGGTCAAGGTCAGGCAGGAGCCTGGCTTCGAGGGTCTGAGCCAACCACAGTGCGATTCAGAAAGGAGGGAGTGAAGGAGGAAGAAAGACATGGGGGAAGAGAAAGAGGTGCAGGCAGACCAAGAAGGAGAAGGGGAGGAGGCTGTTCAATTAGCGCCTTCAAATCTGAGCCAACTAGAAAGAAGCGTTAATTTCTAATCTTAGACTGAATTGTCATTGGCCGATCTGGATATTTTAATAGTTGGCATGAGACCATTCTCTTAAGTTTTATTTGAGTTCTTCCTTATCTAAGCGCAACTGCACAAAATTCTAAGGCAAACGTGAGAGTTCATCTGGGGACAAGGAAGGAACTAGATATCTCACAGTGCAGGCTTGAAAGCGAAGTGTTTTATCTTTATCCCTTAACATTCATTCGGTGAATGGATTACAATGCCAAGGTATCTTGTTTGAAGTTGAAAAGACTTTCAGACAAGTCTGTCCTGTCTAATGTGAGGAGGAACCAGTATTCTTGGGTTGGCAGGATACTATGCTGCATTGAATTTGATTGGCTTGGATTTTGTTCCAGGCCAGCTCCAGAGAAGAAATCAGGGCAAGCTCTAGAGCAGTTCCAGTTTGGCTGGCCAGAGAACAGGCCTTTCAACGAAAGTCAGCCTGAGATGCAGGGTTACCTCAGCCAGGTCTCAGGGGCCAGATGAATGGCATGGTCTTCACTTACAGTAGGCATAAAGGAGGATGTTATCAAGTCAAAATCACACCTTGTCCTTTGGAGCATAGAAGGCCTGGAATCTTTGCCCTGAATTGAAGCTACCCCTTGCAGGCCCTGGTGGCTCTGGTCACTGGGAGATATTAGAGACCCTAAAGATCCAGGATGAAAGAGAGGTAAATTGGCAAAATAGCCTATATCAGTGATTCTCAAGCTTACACACTATGGAAAGCTTTAGACACTTAAAAATTGTTCACGATATCAAAGATCTTTTCTTTAATACCAATGTGGCATTTTTAATAAAATCTTCCTTTTTTCTTTTATGCAGTAATGGGGAATGAACTCAGTGTCTAATGTCTACTTAGCACTGTGCTACTATAGGTCTACTCCTGTTGCCCTTTATATTATTATGAGATACTTCCACTAAATTTCCTAGGCTACCTAGAAATGGAGATCCACCTGTCTGAGCTTTCTGAGTAGCTAGGATTTCAGGCAGCTACTACTACAACTGGCTTATTTTATTAATTCTTTTGAATAGAACAATAGTCATATCACTATATGTTAACATAAGAAAACATTTTGTAATAAATTTTTAAGATAAAAATTTGAACAGATCCGATGTGATGGCACACACATATAATGCCAGCAATTGGTAGGCTGAGGCAGGAGGATTGGTGTGAATTTGAGACCAGCCTGAACTGCATAGCAAGACCCTGTCCCAAAAAGACAAAAAAAAAAAATCTGAACAGTATCATTGTCAGTATCACAAGAATATTTGTGAAAAACTGAAATTTCATAGCAAAATAGTAAAAGAAAAACAATCGTCAGCACACTGTGTGTAATTTTCAAAGCAGAGTATAATATACACACAAAAAGATTCTTACAAAAAGAAAGACAGCAAAAATGTTCTAATGAACTAAAATATACTATAGTATAAATGTATCAAGTCACTATAAAAATAAGCTGCCACAAATCACCTGCCCATTATTCCAAAAAAATGGCAAAAATATTTTTCTGTATGAAAATTGTTTTTATAATTTTATTACAATTAATAAGAAATAACAATGATACAGACAGTTCCACAATATATGTTAGTAGGACACGCACAGTAATTAATAAAATGCATATTATTGTCTTCATAGTAGTTATTCAGAGCACAAGATGCAGACTTGATAAATGTTCTCAGTGTTATTAGTACAAATATTTCTTCTCACTGAGCTAACATAAAGTAGTTCTATATATGGTCCCATATATATATATATATATATACATATATATATATATATATATATATATATATATGTTTGCATATATGATAACCCATAATAGTATTGGATTATCAGCAGAACTGGCATTTTTGCAAGGTGTTGAGTTGAGCCTTTTATACCTCAGCATACTTATCTGGCTTTACCTTTTATGCCTCATGGTAAAGCTTTTCTGCTAGATAGTTAAGGCCAAGTTAAAGCAAGACCTGTATAACAAAACATGTAACTTTTGAACCTAACAATGTCAGTCAGGTCCCCTTAGGATTTACCTTGAAAGCATATACAGTGTTTTGTAGAACTGTTGTCAGTGTTAGACATCTGGATGAGTTATGGACATTGCTTGACCAGTTTGCTCTCTGTGAAAGCCTGAGAGAATGTTTTCTCTATAGGTGACTCTGCTTAGGCACACTATACATCATTGATCCCTTTCCTCTGTGGTCCCGCAATCTCCTTGGACAGAAAATTTGGCACACCACTGAGTTATAGGATGTTACACTACAGGTTCTCTTATGTCCTGAGTCCTCACTGACCTTGAAGGGCTAGGGCCAAAATAATGATTATCCTTGTAGCCCTTCTTTTTCTCTAATTTTTTGGTCTGCAAGCTTAAGTTGTTAATCCTCTGGAAGAGAAGCTCACTGATACTATTACTGTATAACATAGGTACTTGAGTTTAACATCACTATCTTTCTGAATATCAAATACCTTAGACTTAACATGGAACTGGTATTTTTCATCAATCATTGATATTCTAATAAATCCCTAAAGAATGTAATTTGAAAAAACAGTTGCACATTTTTACACAAAAAAAAAAAAAATTGTTTTTTTTTAAACTTTATTTATTGATTTATGTTATAGCTAGCTCAGCCTGCCCTGGTGGTGGGGCTGGCGCAGCATGTGGGGCTGGGGATCGAAACACAGTCCCTGCGGTAGCCTAAGCTTGCCTAAGCAGGTATGTTAGACTGTGAGCTATCTCATCAGCCCTTTACACCGAAATTTAGCAATATAACCACATACAAAATTGCACCAGGTATTTTCCTTGTCACTTACTCTCTTTCATTATCCTTTTTTGTTTGTTAAAAAACAAACATTTACTTGAGAGAGAGAGAGAGTATAGCAATAATTGAAATGACTTTAAAAGCAGTAAACATCTAAAAGACCAGAATGACAGGTGTTCCAAGCATGGTTTTAGTATTACACACTGCTATCCTCATTGTCAAAACCTCGTGGAGATTCTTAGGAACATTGTCTAATTCATTCTGTGTATATAAGAGGCAGCTTATGCCCCTGCCATGTTTCCTAACTATTCTGCTTGCTGCTTCTTCATTGTATCTTCCTTAAGTTCTTGATTTCCATTCAGCTGTGTTATACCTTTCCATTTTTATTTTTTATTAATTCTACAGATTTCTTGGTGTTTTCTGGGTCTTCCAAGTAGACTATCATGTCATCTGCAAATAATGAGACTTTAACTTCTTTTTTACCTATTCTTATTTCTTTTTCTCTCTCTTGTCCAGTGGCTCTAGCTAATGACTCTAGAGCTATACTGAATAGGAGTGGTGATACAGGACACCGTTCGCTTGTACCAGATCTGAGAGTAAAAAATTGCAATTTTTTCCCATTTAGAATTATGTTAGCTGTTGGATTGCCATAGATGGCATTTATCAAATTGAGGTAGAGGCCATCTATGTGAATTTCCTGTAGTACTTTGAACATGAATGTGTGTTGGACTTTGTCAAAAGCTTTTTTTGCATCAGTTGAGATGACCATATGGTTTTGGGTCTGGCTCTGTTGATAGAGTGTATTACATTTATAGATTTTCATATGTTAAAACATCCTTGCATTCCTGGGATGAATCCTATCTGGTCATGATGTCTAATGCTCTTAATTATTTGATGTATTCTATCTGATAAGATTTTGTTGAGGATTTTGGCATTTATGTTCATGAGGAAGAGATTGGCCTGCAGTTCTCTTTTTAGTTGCATCTTCCTGTGGTTTATTATCAATATAATTCTTGCCTCCGTGAATGATTTTGAGAAGATTGCTTTCTTCTCAATTGCATTGAAGTATTTGAGGAGTACTGGGATTGCATCTTCTGTAAATTTTTTGTAGAATTCAGTGGGGAATCCATCAGGGCCTTGACTTTTCTTTATTGATATGGTTTTTATTATATTTTGTATCTCACTGACTGTTACTGAGTTATTGACAGTTTTTATATCTTCTAATTAAGCTTTAGCAAATTGTACCTTTCTAGGATTTTTTCATCTGTGTCTTCAATTCTGTGAGAGTAAAAATTCTCAAAGTAGTTATTAATGATCCTCTGAATCTCCACTGGGTCTGTGGTAATGTCATCTTTTTCTTTCCTTATTGCTTGAATTTGAATCCTTTCTTTCCTCTTTTTGATGAGGTTAGCTAGAGGCTTATCCATTTTATTTAATCTTTCAAAGAACCAGCTTTTTGATTCATTGATTATTTGTATTGTTTTCATTGTCTCAATTGAATTAATTTCTGCTCCAATCTTTATAATTTCCTCCCATCTTTAGGCTTTGGGTTTGGTTTGTTCTTCCTTTTCTACATGATTTAGGTGCAGCATTAGAGTATTTATTTGTTTGCATTCTGTTTTCTTAATGTATGAGTTCAGAGTTATTAATTTCCCTCTAAGAACTGCTTTGATCGAATCCCATAAATTCTGGTAGGTTGTGTTTGAATTTTCATTAAATTGTAAATATTGTTTAATTTCTTGTTTAATTTCATCTGTAACCCACTGGTGGCTGAGGAGGTGTTTGTTTAATGTCCACATACTTCTGGGGGTTTTGTGGTTCCTTTTGTCATTTATTTCCCATTTCAGTGCACTGTGATCAGATAAAACTTGACCCGGGTCTATTACGATGCACTAAACTAAAGTCAAAATGGGTTAAAGATCTAAATGTTAAAACAGAAATACTAAATCTCCTGGAAGAAAAAGTAGCAGGAAATCTTTAAGACATAGGGGTAGGCCAACAGTTCATCGCCAAAAATAAAATTCACGTGTAACACTTGAAAGAATCAATAACTGGAAGCTCCTCTGGCTGAGAAGTCCTTACACTTCAAAAGCAATTACTAACAGAGTGAAAAGACAACTCACAAATTTCAAAAAATTTTGAAATAAGCATTCATACAAAGGTCTTCTGTGTAGAATTTATAAAGAACTAAAAAACATTAGGGTCCCAAAATTTAAAGGCTCAATCCAGTAATGGGCATCAGAGATGAACACACACTTCTCAGAGGAAGAAACGCTATAAGCTAATAAATACATGAAGAAATGCTCCACATCACTAGCCATCTGTGAAATGCAAATTAAAACAACACTTGGGTACTATCTCACCCCAGAAAGAATGGCTGTCATAAAGAAATCAACCAACAACAAAACTTGGAGAGTTTTAGAAAATTGGTGCAATCTATTAAAAATCAAGCATTAGGAAATTTTATGATTTCATCTATTTTAAAATAGAACAATTAAATTTATCTAAACCTGGATTACAGTTTAATTATTCTGAAGCCTCCATAAAATAATTTTTCCAACCTTTTTTTTAAAAAAGAATATTTTAAAGAGAATTTTTAAAAGTGAAAAAAAAAGAGTGATACACAATTTCACTAAACAAAATGATAGCAATTCAACCATGACTGGTATGTTGTATGTTGTTGTATTCAAATTAGGTGTCCAGATTACCAGATATAAGCATGAAAAAATTGGTCAAAAGAGTTAAAAAAGAAGAAAAAAGAAATTCAAGGATTGTTTCTTTCACTCGATCAACAGAAAGCAGCAGTACAATTACCCAAGCTATCCTATGCATACACACACTTTTCTCCTTCCTTCTTTCCATTTCTCCTTTCCCTCATCCAAGTTGTTCATTTCCTTTAAACCCTCTTTCACAGTGTCTATTTTTGCAAGTTTCTTCA
This sequence comes from Myocastor coypus, assembly GCA_004027025.1. Taxonomy (NCBI): domain Eukaryota; kingdom Metazoa; phylum Chordata; class Mammalia; order Rodentia; family Myocastoridae; genus Myocastor; species Myocastor coypus. The sequence goes on from PVJA010005445.1 coordinate 20,846, forward strand.
TTGTCTATGTTTAAAGAAGACAGCTTGAGTCTTACATATGATTACATATTCGATGTCCGGAGACATTAAATTTTGAAAAAATATATAGAATGTGTGTACATCATATTAAAAAAAAGTCTAACCTTGAGTGTGTGCATATACAAACAATGCTCTATTGCTCAAGCTGTCTGAGATCATTGACGCTGTTTTGACAGTGCAGTAAAACTCAATTAATCGCAGTTTCTATAGATTATGCAGACACTATATTTTAAATTCTTGCATATTCCCCAGCGCCACTTCCTTTAATCTCATCGCCACCTCATCAGTGAAAGATTTGTGCTGAAGCTGGCACTCACACTGGTGACCCCAGCTACTGTTGTGTGAAGGCTCCAATTTAGCATTAGCTAAAAACACGAGCTTTTGGTTTCCCTAAAGTGCCAGGATCACATAATTCAGTTTTGAGGAAACACCTTACTAGATTTTCAAATCTGAAAACATAATATACCTGCCAGTCATTCTTTTCAGGTAGAATAGAAGAAGATATTTCAGCTTATAACTCAATAAGCACTCAACTGTTCTTCCTTGAGAAACTATCATACATCGTAGTTTGGATATTTAAAAAGATGCTGAAGCTAAGATTTAATAACATAAAATCAGTGATTTTAACTGCTTCATCCAAAATATTTTCAAGTGAAATCAGCAATTTCTAAAACTGCTCTGAGTGTGTGATTTTGAGAAGCCTAATGTCTCCACCAAGCCGAATCACACTAAGGTGCTATGCATTTTCACACTGCATCGCCTTTGCACCTCCAAAGAACAAGCTTCAGAGCATCTTTATATTGTTAAGAAATTTGTTTTTTGTCTCTCTATCTTTGCCGTCCCTCTTAAAAGATGTTGGCAATCTTAATAGCATACTTGGGATATTCTAGGTTGATTATGCAATAGTTAGCAGTAGGAGGTAAATTACATTATTTGTGTGATGGAAAATTAGTATTCTGATGTCTCTGAGTCAATAGATATAAAAAGTCATACAGCACATTTTTTGTGTGTGCTAAGAATTGAACTCAGGACCTGGTGCTTGCCAGGCAGGCACAGAGCTGCTAAGCTGCACACCTGGCACTGGTCATACAGCTTTGATGTGCTAAGCCTGCCCTGGGTTCCAGGTACTGGCTCATGGGTACTGGCTCCACGTATAGAGCTGCTCCATCACTTTATATTCATGATTAAGCGCTCAATTCCTTATCTCAGCAGGACCTCATAGAAGCTATGTAGACATAATTTTATGTCCTTAATATTTTTAAATGGCTTAACAACAACAATTATGATAAAAGACAAAGCACATAGTATCAAATTCCATACATAGGATAAGATGTCCCTTGAGCCATTTAAATGTATTCAAATAAGGAAATCAATATTCTGAATAAGAAAATTTTTCCTGTTACATCCGTAGTCCCTGCTTGGTGATGTGATCTCATTAATAGACTATAGTAGCTACCAAGAATAATAATTCACAGAAAGGAATGGTAGGATTTTTGCAGCATGGAAAGATAAGACATATATTTCTAATTTTCAAGTGTAATGATTGTATATAACTATAAATTTATATAGGCACACTGTAATACATATAAGCACAACTAATTATATATGTACATATACACATGAATCCACATATAAAATTAAATGCATAAATTATGTATGATCAATTTTATATATGCATAAATGCAACTGTATTATTTGAGATACATAAAATCACCATTTCTCTTTTATCTGCTACACTTGTACACACATATAGGAATACAAATATACATGTATGTGCATATATGTTTATCTGGATATCTGTATGAAATACTTATATAATATGGAATAATCTAAAATCACCCAAGCCAGGTGTGGTGACACACACCTGTAATCCCAGAACTTGGGAGGCTGAGGGAGGAGGATTGGTGTGAGTTCGAGACCCGGCTGAGCTACAAAAGTGAGCTCAAGGTCAGCCTGAACTGCACAACAAAACCCTATCTCAAAAAGAAAAAAAATAAATAAAAATAAAAAATAAAATCACCCAAAGCCTAAGTGATGGTATAAAATGATGAATACCTATTTTTAAAATATTTTAAATATATTGTATAAATATTTCTTACTACAGCTTATCTTGTCATCTGATTATTTAAACCTCAAAACAATTACATTTTATTAGCCCTAATAAAATGGGAAGCTTCTATGCTACCAAGTTTGCACTACAGCTTCTAGCATTATTGTCTTCATGCGTAGGTATTTGCATTTATTAAAAGATTTTACAAAGTGGTCATGGAATGAAGCTATTCACCTTAGTTGTATCTAATGTTTTGTTTGTTAAAAATGAAGAATATAGGGTCAGCCACATGGCTCCGGGAGTTAAAGTGCCTGCTCAGGCAGTAGCAGAGAGTGAGGTTCAATCCTCAGTGTGTTGTACCAGCCCCACCCCTGGGGTGCGCTGAAACAGAGATTGAGTCTCGGAATGGTGTGGTGGTGGTGCCTGTAATCCCAGCACTTGGGAGCCTGAAAACAGGAGGATCACTACAAGTCTGATCTATGTTGTGAGATCTTGTAGACTCTGTACTAAATACTTTTAAAAAAATGAAAATAAAAGGGCCAGCCATATAGTTCACCAGACTAAAGCACCTGCTTAGGCAGAGCACAGCGGCCAGGGTTTGATCCCAGGCCTGCCATGCTGGCCCTTCCCCTGGATCGCACTAAGACAGTGAATGAGACTGGGTATAGTGGGGTAGGCCTGGAGTCCCAGAGCTTGGAAGGCTGAAAACAGGAGAATCACTATGAATCTGATAGATACAATGAGATGCTGTAGACCCTGTCTTAAAATAAGAAAGAAAGAAAGTTTACAAAATAGAATATGCAGATACATATTTTAGAAACTTGCGTGCTTTATTTTCTTCAGTGTATCCAGGAATGCTTATTCACCAACTAATCAAATATCAGTGTCTTAAGAGTGTGGTCAAAGGTGCTAGGGGAATCTGGGAATATTTAGACGAGTACAAGGTATATATGCACTAAGTAAAATAAAGTAAAACATAACTGCCCTTCCTAGAGATATTATTCTCTTTCAGTTCGTACAATAAATTGATGAGAAAATTAAATCTTCATGCAAATATGGAAGAAAAGAGAATAGTTGTTGATTAATTTACCAGTCTGTTCCTTACACAGTCTCCATTTTGCTCAAGTAATCCACTTCTTGAGATTCTCAAAATAGGTTTTCCTTACACCAATGAATTGGAAAGAAAAGTTTTCCTTTCTTTTCATACGCATGTGGAAATAATGCTTACTCAGCTACACTCTAGAGCAAGCCTGCCTGTCAAATTAGAACAAAAAGAAAAGATCGCCCACTCAACTACTGATTGCACAATTAAGCTAATTTATACGATATAACAATAAATGTCTCCAACTGTCACTCTTGCTTCGATTCCACTGTGCATTCTCTTCAAGGTACGACATTCTATTTCCTTAACTTTCTGCATGCTCCTAAGGTAATTTTTTTTTCCTTCCATATTATGTGAGTTCTCACTTTGTGCTCAATGGACCATTGCTCTCCGCTATACCACATTCAAATGTAAAATCTAGCACCTTTGAACAAATCATTGTGGAGCCCTTGCTACTACATGCTTGGTCTTACTTGATGCACCAGTTCTGATATTTCTCCTCTTACAGGTCTGTGCCCACACAGCCGACTATTGGGTCATCATGGCCGAGAGTCAGCACAGCGCCAAAATCCTAGAACCAATGAGACAAGCTGTTCCTAGACTGTCTTCCGGTCCCTCTCGCGGGGTTAACCGGGAACTTCCTTTTTTCAAAATTTTCCACTTGCTAACTCTCCCCCAATCAGCACCTGTTGCATCACTGTATCTGCCCACGTAAACTCCGCCCCTAGCCCAGTCCCATAAAAGCCCAACCACTGTCTCCACCTCAAGGATTCCTGCTTCTCATTTGGCCACTGTCACACAACTGGTAATAAAGGATTTCTTCACTTTCGTCCACTTCTCTTTCACCCTGAAGAAGGAACCTTACACTCTCAGTCATTTCTCTTTGGACTACACTTCTGACTGGGACAGTTCCAGGCTGACCCAGACAATAGCCATATCTGAATTAGTGATATGCTGAGTACTCGCTTACAGCTCTTATTTACTAGCATGGCGGAACATCCAAAGGACGATGATACTTGCTCTGGTATTCACTTTTGGCTGCATAGTCCATATTAGTCATTAAAAACTCATCTATTCATCTCATAAAAGCTATGATTTTGGTCAAACACACACACACACACACACACACACACACACACAATGAGGCAGCTGAGGCTTTGCTCACTTCCTCTTCCTGAAGGTGCCCAATCCCCAAGCGGCAACTAAAGTGCTTCTCATTACTATTGCTTAAAGTCTGAAATGACTAGCATTACTTTCACATACTAACAGATTTCTCTGAACATGTTTTATAAGGATTTCTGTTTTAATGGACTAAAAATTAACCAATTAAATATTTCTGCAATCCATAAATAGCAATGTTTCTGAAATTTTTTCAGACTTTAACTTCTCTCCCCCTGCATAAAGGAGGAAAAAGATACACAATGTCAAGGTTTCCTTCCCTCACATGATTCTGTGATTTGCAAGATCAGCCGTGCAAATAAAAATAAAAGCTTTCAACTAAAATAGCCTGCAATAAAAGAACAGGCAAGCAAATAATAAGACAGCAATTTAGTGAACTATCTTCTGCCCGCTAAAATAATCATAAAGAACATGGGTTGAGATAATGCATTTAGAGGAGCAGCAAGCTGCGAAAGGAGACAGGATAAGTGAATACCGTTTGCCTGTGAAGAGTGGTTAAAGGAGAACTCAGATTAAAATAATTAGATTAAATTAAGCCATTTTCTGACTTAATCTGATTAGCCTAGATTGGATTGAATTAGATTAGATTAGACAGCATAATCTAGTTCTACCACCAACGTTCCGATGAGTTACAGCAATTCATCAAAATTCATTGCCCTAGAGTTCAGAAATACAAAGAAAATGCAAGAAATAGTCACTTTCCTCATGGAACTTTAAAGTCTTTGTGAGTAAAGAAGAAATTATGAACAAACAGGCAACCACCTAGCAGTTTAGTAAGAAGGGTGACAGCAGCCAACATCGCTAGAGTGCTGGGGGTGCACGCACAAGCAACTCCTCGAAACGCGCTAGGGCGACACGCTGAGAGGAGAGAAGCATGAAGATTGCAAAGTGGGGACACGCGACTGAAGTCTTCACGGTGGACAGGCACCCCTCAGGACAGGGGACAGCCGGAAATGCCTGGGGCTGAGCAGGAAGCACAGGCAGACACATTCCGGGTGCTCAGATCTCGCAGGACCTCCAGGGCTCTTTGTTCTTCCAGGTACCAAGGCCTTTGCCCAAGGCAGAAACACGTGCTTAGTAAGGTCATTCTGAGGTCCTACAGAAAGTGGTTTGGGCACTTGCAGTAATTCGAGAAAGAATCACGGAAATGAGAATGAGTATGAGGTAGTGACAGCGGAATAAGGGAGAGGGAGACCCCGATCCACTGTGTGAGCAAGACCTGAGGTGAGACTAAGCCCTCTTGGGGTTACAGAGTGGGTTAAATGTCAGGCAGTCCCTATGCCATGGCTCCATCTGCCCCATTCCTCCAGATGAGGCATCCAGGAAAAGGATCAAGAGGGAATGGGGTGGGGTGCCAGTGGGCTGCCAGTGAGTTCTGTTTGTAGAGGATTTGTTACAGGTTAGCGACTTGAGAGATGCTTTCAGATGGCATATTGTGGGGGAAAGTCAGGGCTGGAAGAAACAGATCAGTGAGGATGAGCTTAAGAGGCGTGCAGAGCAGTAAGAAAGGCCACGCTCTGCCAAGAAGGCGCCGTGTGGTGGGAAGGATGGCAGCACGTCACGAGTGTAGAAGAGAGTAGAAAAATGCACATGCGCAAGAGACTGAGAATGAACAGCTGGAGAAGGAGGGAGACAAAGAAGGAGGAAGAAGAGGGAGAGGAGGGAGGAAAGGCGGGGCAGGTGAAATATGGGCGGAGAGAAACAAGAAGCTAGAAGCGAGGCAGAAAATCTCAACAGATTTAAATGGAAGATAGAACGAAGTGTAAAGAGAAGACACTGCACAAGGTCCCGGGCTGAATAACAAATGCAAAGGCAGTCACAAAAAGCTCAGCCACCTAGTGGGACAAGAGCGTGGACTGAAGGATACACAAGACACCAGGAGTGGCAGGAAATGAGAAGTAGATGGTGACAAACTTTACCTCATAAACTTCGATATGAAAAGTCCAACAATGCAGCCAGACTGAGGAGCAACGGGGTTACATTAAAAGAAATAGCAAGAGAGTGAACGGGTCGGATTGACTCCAGGTTTAAGACGCACACACGTTCTTTGGGGGTCAGTGGCAGAACGCTGGGCTTTGCATCTAAAATGGTGCTGAAGGCTCAGGTTGGTGATGAGGTCAGAAGCTGAACTCGGGGTCAGGAGGCAGAGCTGCTTGGCGAGGGCTTGCTGGGACTCGGGCTGCAAGGCTGGGCTTCCATCCCTGGCTCTCCGGGTCTCCGGGCTCTGTCTGCCTCCTGGCTCCCAAGCGTTGAGCGCATTTCCCTCGGCCTTGTCCCGCTGCCCTCCTGTTTCCTCTCAGAGCCCGCCAAGAGCGGACTGAAACCCGAAGCCCGAGCGAAGCTTTCCTCCTTTACATTGTGCAGGTTGGTGTTTTGTCCCAGCGACAAGAAAGTGGCTAAAACAAGTCTAAACGTTTGTTTACAGTTTCTTGAAAACGGTCCCTTTCCTCGATCCAGGGTGACACCCTTCTAGGTCAGCTCGCTTCATCTGGGGTCACGACTGCTGTAGAGTCCTAAATGCCTCTTTGCTCTGGGTCACACGGCGTACAAGAAGGTCCGTTTGTATTTCTTCTTCTGGGTTTCTTTAAATGCCAGATTCTAAGACTGTGAATTGGCTGGGGGGGAAAAAATCCTAGAATGTAGAAAAGTTCTAGAACAGTGGATGCAAAGAGTGAAACTCTGTAGCAAAAGCTAATAGTTAGCTACCCAAGAGGCAATGTCCCACGGTCAGAATTAAAGCAAGCGGGCAAGGAAGGCGCAGGATGCCCAAGAGCCCCTCCCCCACCCCCATCGCTGGTTTCAGGGTTGCACTCATTCAAAATCAAACGTGCGAGAAAGCAAAGTATCACGGTTTGCCACCAACGCAACTCATTATCACGAGCCCAAAATAATGTTAGAGGAGATAAGAGCCCTCGGTTGATGTCAAATTAATATAAGGTCAGTGTCCTTTTAGAAAAGGAAGAGTTGTAAAATAACAGTAGAAAAATATTTTCTATAGCAGCATTAAAACGGAGAACATATTTAACAAAAGGTAAACTTAATAAGACTCCTATGAGATTCCTATGAAGAAAATATAAGAACTTCAAACATATATAAAAAATGACCAACAAACCAAACACAAATATTGCATTCTTATATAGGGAGATTAATTATTTGAACGTCTCCATTGTCCCAACATATGTCGACATATTTAACATGATGAGCACAATACCACACAAGAAAAAAATTTTAATTTACAAACTTACCCTAAAGTTCACATTGAAAAACAAAATTGTAAGGAAACCCTGCAAATATTGGTTAAAAATTGTAGTTATAAAACACATTTTCTAGTCAGTAAATAACAATCAAAATATTTTAGTGTGAGAAGGTGAATAAATAGATCAAGCCATAGCGTATTCAGAAATATCCCCCGGTATAAACCTAACCTAATGTAGTAAATGACAGATATGTTACTGAATCTCAGAGGAAAAACTGGGTTGTTCAATAAATGCCATTAAGGTAAGTGGTAGGCTAGTACAGAAAAAGAAAATAAGGTTTGGTGTCTACCTTAGGTTTGGTCATATGTGATATATAGATATAGATATAAATATAGATATTTGTATTTTAGGGAAGGATCTACAAGGTGCTCAGGGTCTCATACTACATCAGACTCGTAGTGACCCACCTGTTTACAGCCTCCCAAGAGCTGGGATTACAGGCATGCACCACCACGCCCAGCCTCATCTGGTGTCTCAGCACACCCCAGGGACAAGGGCCAGCATGGCAGGCCTAGGGACCAAACCTCTGACCCCTGTGCCTGCTTGCAGGTGCTTTCATCTGCTGAGCTATTTGGTCAGCCCTGTGTATAAGATTTTACTTGTACATAGTAAATTCTAGCTGTACATTCTTTTTTCATCCGTGCTATACAACTCAAATTGCCTATACACAATTAAAATCTAAAGTTTGATCTGTAAGTCAAACACAAGCAAACAATAAAATGTGAAGAGAAGAAGGCTCTTTTTTTTTTTTTTTTCATCTTATATTACAGAGACAATATGATGTGTACACGTGTGGGTCTGATTTACTTTGCCAATGAATACGGTTTCTCATTGCATGCACTTACCTACACAGCCCTCAAGTTTGTTTTTCTTTATAACTGAGCAATGCACCATTGTATAAAAATATCACATCATTTTTATCTATTCCTCTATTCTTGTTTTTAAATTCTATACCATATGTATATTGTCTGTTGCTGTTTTGTCTTTGATTTTGCTATTTGATTTTGTTTTTGACTTTACCCTTTAGAATAAAATTTAAAAATAAAAATGAATACATAGAAGAAGGTATAGAGCTAAGGACTTCAGATCTAAGATATTCCCTGAGTGTGTATTCCAGGAATTGCTTTTTGACCTATATATCCCAGGTTGGAGGAAACCACAGCTGGTAACCTGGAAACGCCAACAGATCAAGCTCTGAAACTCCAGTGAAAGTTCAATCTCTCCAGCCAAAAACCAAGAGAAGGACAGGCTGTCAAGATAGAATTTTTAAATGTGAAACCCTCTACAACAGGCAAATACTACAGGAAAACGTCTAAAGCTCAGCCCTCTTCAGTTCTACAAAGACCAAGCACACTCAGCGTGTGGGGAGCACCCCATCCCCATTGACGCATCGCTGTAAGGAGGTGACAGTCTTCTACCCGCAGCTCCGAGGCTGCTCCACTACTCCTCAGAAGAGGCCTAGGGAGAGGAGTACAGATATTCACCATTACCTAATGCAAAGGAGGCCCCCTCTGGGTGATACCAGAGGCTGTCGGTAGGCTTGTCACAAACTACTGCTGCCCCTCGCAGGGAGTAGGTAGAAGTGGAGTCCTGTTGAAGAGCTAGACCCCAACCGCGTGCAAGAAAGATGTTAAGGCAGCCCCCAAATTTGAGCATTAATACACGCTTAAAAGAAATTTTACGAAAGGCTCAAAAATGACATTTTTTTTTTAAAAAAAGAGTCAAATGAGAATTTTAGTTTATTTTATTATGCTATGTATTCAGTGCAGAGTCTACAGGGTCTCACTACACCAATCAGACTTGCAGTGATCCTTCCTGTTTTGGGGCCCCCAACCGCTAGGATTACAGGAGCACCCCACCACGCCCGGTCTCATTTGCTGTTTTCGCACACCCCGAGGGTGGGGCCTGCCCAGCAAGCCAGGGATCGAACTCCCGGCCCCCACATCTGCCTAAGCAGACACCTTAACCCACTGAACTATCTGACCAGCCTGAAATGAGAATTTTAGAGGTGAAAAATGTAATAGCAAAAATATCCCAGTGGATAGTCTCAAAGGCAGAATAAGGGGGCAGAGGGAGAAATGCGTGCACTTACAGATAGAGCAATAAAGACTGTCAAATCTGAAAACAATGTACTTAAAAAATTAAGATCTCAGGACCCTAAGAAGGTACATATGGGAAAATTGATCTAAAATTCATGTCGTTTGATGAGAATAGAAAAGAACTCAAGGAAATAATAGTTGAGTGTTTCCCAGTTTGACAAAATATATCAGTGTACCACACACGAGATAAATTCAAAGAAACTTGTATCAAGTTACATCATGACTGAACTTGTGAAAATTAAAAATAAAGTTAGAGGCAAAGCCACAGTACAGCCCATGGTGTCACTGCAATTTTCTCCTTTATTTCCCCCCCACCACCACCAAAAACAAAAGATGAATTCAACATTTCTGTGTCTTCCAAATACAACATTCTAAAAGGACGAAAAATGAACTTTCACCTTCACGGCTTTATTTTGAAGTTGATCACACTTTTTGCAGAGAGTACACATAAGCTTTCCTTTCTTTCTTCCTTTTCTCTTCTCTCTCTTGGCTTTTACTGGGCCAAATTGGATTCAATGCCCGGGGAATACTTCATGGAGATTGGTTGGTACCTGAAAGCTCAAAACCAGTCATCACGGCGAAAAGGGTGGAATTGTCTGACTAGATTAAGAGATGAATCTCTTCCCGGTGCTCTGACAAAATCAGTCCCTTTCCATCTCTCGGGCACCTCAGTGGCCTCTGTCAGGTAAATAGCAATCAAATCCTGCCCTGCAGTGACAGACCAGGGCGAAGTTAATAAAGGCAGCCTCCTGTGCAAGCTCTTCTTCTTCTTCTTCTTCTTCTTCTTCTTCTTCTTCTTCTTCTTCTTCTTCTTCTTCTTCTTCTTCTTCTTCTTCTTCTTCTTCTTCTTCTTCAGGTAGCACATGAGCAGTGGTTGGCTTCCTTGTAATTAAAATTCCCGGGCCCTGATGTCCCCTATCTCTGAGAGTAAGAATTGCAAGCCAGGTGAATGGCACAGCAGCGGCCTAGCTCGGAGCCAAGCCAGTGTCTGCCATGGTGTTCAGGGCACAGGTTTCAGTAGCTTTGTCCCATTCAGCTCACGACATCATGGCTTTTGTTTCTCATTAGACAGAAAATAAGATACTCTGCGATAAAAATCATGCATCACTCCTCACCCCCACTCTATGTACTCAAGAAATGAAATGAGCCTTAGCAAAAATATAACTTTTCTAATAATACATAATTCATACATTTTAGATTCATGACCAATTAGCTTAACTTTAAATTTAGAGCTATCTTCACCATACATCTTTTTAATTTGCTCATGATGTCATACAGCAGCCAACTTTAGTTCAAAATTGTCATGAATATGTCATAAAATACCTTCAAAATAGGGCTTCTCTATTTTAAGTCTCCTTAAATACAAGTAATTCAAAATAAATGTGCTTGAAGAGAGGATGTCCTTGTCCCTTGTCAGCACATGGCAGAAGAAAATCTCTCTGGTTCTTGTTTACCATGGTGGTTCATGAATTAACCATCAGCAGTCCTCAAAATATGAATTTCAGAGGCAGTGTGATTAACACTGTCAGCTGATTTATGTATAGGGAAGTTTGTGATTTTTCCACAGAGATCCTTCAAGTCTGTGGAAATTATTCTCTGAGATGTACGTGACTTACAACACAGAAAATCACACAGCGTGGAGGCCCTCAGAAGACCAAGTTTCACCACCATGTGGCAATTCTTTGAAGCTGTCTGGATGGTAGTTGTCGAGCCCTAAAAGGGGGCTACTTCTGAGATTCCCCTGCTGTTGGATCTCCCTGTTCCTTTGAACATCTTTCTCTTGGTAGGCTTGAACTTTATACAGCGGCTCGTAGATGCTCTGTCACAGAGTGGGAGATGGAGGAATCCTCACAGCTCCCCAGAGCGTGGACAAGGCCAAGAGCCGGCCTCATCAAAGTGTTTCCTTGCTGGGGCACTAGCACCCAGCCTGAGCGATCTTCCTGAAAGTCATTATGTGGGCATGGCCCACATAATGAAAATACTTCATTATTAAATTGTGGTATGACTTTCATAGAGTGTGCAGAGCAAGGACATCACCTAGACTTGTGTTTTGAAAGTGTAACATGATAGACTATAATAAAAATCTAAATTTCTCTGTCAGGATTTAAAATGCATCTAGGTCTATCTTGAACTACAGATTCTGCTGCTAGCTAGGGAGCCATTTGACAGAGCTATGTGGTGAGTCACGGAACTCATAGCAAAAATGTTTAATCTGGATTTAGGATGTCGCGGTGTATTTCCCACAGCCACCCTCAAAGTGCCTAGGAGGAAATATGGCTTCCAGAGCAGCCAAGCTGCTTTAATTGATGAGGAAAGGTTCATCAATTCAGTAAACATCACCCATTATGGAAAAAGGCAGCTGTATTCCAACATGAGAGTGCTTTCTGGAGTTGGAGAGTCAATAATTATTTGTTGCACACTTACTTGTAAAGACAATATTTCTAACCCTGCAAATATAAATGTAATAGAGTAAGCACGCTTAGTTTTAGGAATTTATATCCTTAGGGCATAGGGGCAAGAGGGGTGGTGAGTCCACACAGATGCTAATAAATGAGTGGGTCTTTTTAGACTCTAGTAAGAAATATGCTTCAAGCGAGACAATTCGATGCAGACCAGTGGTCAGGGAGCTTCCCTCCGAGGGATGACATGTGGCATAAGAACTATTTGTTAAAGCAGCAGGGACACTTAGCATGGGGTAGAGGCTGATGCCCACGCTGAGGGAGCGTGTGCCCGCACACACTTTCCACATTGAGAGTCAGTTTCCATTTTCTTAAATCAATGCACACTTCAGCCTCTCTGTGGGAGAAAGGCTTTGGTCTGGGACCTCAGCTGGCACCCACAGCAACCAGATCCATGCAGGTTTTCATTCCCTGTTAGTCTCTGAGAGGGCAGAAGCTAAGAGGGAGTTTTAGTAACCTTCTTGAAGTTACACACAAATATCTAGCAGAGCATAAATGTGTTTTTTGAGATACAGTTTATTCCATATGTCTGCGGGCATTAAAAATATATATTTTTATGAAGTCATTATATCTTAAGTTGCTACCTCATTTTGTTGTTCTTAAAATTTGTTTTGTGAATCACTCATAATTTCTTAATGACTGATGTCAAAGACTATGTCCTGCAATTCTGGAGAGCACAGCTTTGTCATTCAATCGCAGAGCTTAAGTTGAAACCAGGATTCCTTACCTCAAATCTTGCTTTTTTAGCTTGAACTTCTTTTGTTGTTGTTGTTGTTGTTGTTGTTGTTGTTGTTGTTGTTGTTGTTTTATTTTTCTATTACTTTCTTTTTTCAGAACCAGGGATTGAATTCAGGCCCTTGAGCTTGCCAGGCAAGCACTTACTCTACTGAGTTATCTCCCTGGCCCTTTTCTATTACTTTTAATATGAAATAACAGTGCCACAGCTTCAAAACACGTTAGTAGTACATTCCCAATAATTGATACAATGAATATTGTTCTCCTCGCTGTAGTTATTCAGAACACAGGACGCAGACATGATAACTTTTCTAATCATTATTGGTACAAAAATTTCTTCTCATTGAACTAAGTGAAAGTAGTTGTATACATAGTCCAATGTTTCATAATTATAGTGGGTTATTGGCAGAACTGGCAATGTTGGAAGTTGTTGGTTTAAGACTTTTACAGCCTAGCATACTAATCTAGCTTTATGTTTTATGCCTCATCTTTAAACTTTTCTGCTGGGTGCTTAAAGGCAAGTTAAGGCAAGACCTACATAACAAAACATGTAACTTTTGTATCTCCCAAGGTCAGTCAAATCCCCTCAGGGTTAACCTTAGAACCATGTCCAGTGTTTTGTAGAACTTTTGTCAGTGTCAGCCATGTGGATGAGTCACAGTCACTGCTTGACCAGTTTGCTCTCTGTGAAAGCCTGAGAGAATGTCTTCTCTCTAGGTGACTCTCCTTAGGCACACTGTACATTGTTGATCCCTTTTCTCAGTGGCCCCATAATCTCCTGGAACAGAAAATTTGGAACACGTCTGAGTTATAGAATATTATAGTACAGGCTCTCTTCTGTCTTGAGTCCTCACTGACCTTGAAGGGCTAGGGCCAAAATATTGGCTAGCCTTATAGCCCTTCTTTTTCTCTAGTTTTTGGTCTGTAAACTTACATTGCTAACACACCACAAAAGACTGCAAGCGCAAAAGATAGGAAACATGACAGGAGCAAAACCATGCACTTACATGCATAGGATGAGTTAGACAATGGTCCTAAGAACCTCCAAAAGGTTTTTCACACTGAGTATAGCAATGTGTAACACTAAAACTATACTAGGAATTCCTGTCATTTATTTATTCTTTTTATTCTATTTTATTTTATTTATTTATTTATTTAGTCTTTTTGAGACAAGGTCTCACTACGCAGTTCTGGCTGGCTTTGAGCTCACTTTTGTAGCCCAGGCTGGTCTCGAACTCGCACTGATCCTCCTGTCCCAGCCTCCCAAGTGCTAGGATTACAGGCATGTGCCACCATGCCTGGCCATTCTGGTCTTTTAGATGTGTGCTGCTTCTAATATAATTTCAGTTACTGCTATACTCTCTCTCATGTAAATGGTTGGTTTATAAAAAAACAAAAAGGAGTATTAAAAGAGAATATGAGCCTAGGGAAAATGTCACAAGATTGACCAGCTACAATTTTGCATACGCTTATATTTCTAAATTTCTGAATAAAAATGTGTAACTGCATTTATCACATTCTATAGAGATTTATTAGAGTATCAATGATTGATGGAAAATACCGATTCCAAGTTAAGTCTAAGGTGTTTGATATCCAGAAAGACAGTGATGTTAAGCTCAAGTACCTATGTTATAGACTAGTAGACTCTTATCTCAAATCTTGAGGGACACAAACTCTTTCAAAGATCAAAGCAGTAGAATGTTAAGGAAAACCTGAAATATTTGTAGGACTTCTTAAGTCTTTATTATTATTATCCAGAAACATAAATGTAGCCGGGCGTGGTGGCGCATGCCTGTAATCCCAGCACTCGGAAGGCCGAGGCAGGAGGATCAGTGCAAGTTTGAGACCAGCCTGGGCTACAAAAGTGAGCTTAAGGCCAGCCTGGACTATATAGTGAGACCCTGTCTCAAAAAGACAAAATAAAATAAAATAAAATAAAATAAAATAAAATAAAATAAAATAAAATAAAATAAATGTGCCCTTTCATATCTTCATCAGAGAAAGAGAAAGCAATTATCTGTATTGTTTTTTGTTTGTTTGCTTGCTTGCTTATTTTTTAAGGAATCAGTGTTGTAGCCAACACTAATCATGAAGAGTAGCTCAGAATGCAGATATGTTATTCCGTTTATTGCCCATTAAAGGACAGTTGAGATTCTCTGTAAAGCTAAGAGAAAGATATTTAAGATGAGGTGAAAGGAATGCAGAAACCCCAGAAGGACAAGTACTGGTAGTAGGGCCCATACTAGAACAAATGGAAACCCAAAGCCACCCAGGCACGGCAGTGCAGGCCTGAGGCAAGGGAGCCACTTCAAGTTTATGGCCAGCTTGGGCTATATAGTGAGACTTTGGCTCACAAAGAAAGAGGCCAGAACAAACATAAAACAAAACCAAAACCAATACCACCAACCTACTGGAGTACTTCCAGGACAGGAGCAGCAGCACCCAGGTCTCAGGCCCTGACCACCCATATGTGGGATAGCACCCGAGTCCTGGCCACCAGCTTTTTGTTTACCTTTACCAGGGCTGAAAGCCACCAAAGCAGGAATGAAAAGAAAAAGCTAAATCAATGCATGCAAGCAAACAAATACGGGGAAGAGAATAAAAATCAAACACATTGCAAATTATCAGTATTCCAACAAGGTACTTAATTACTTACTGAAACATGGCATATGTTTTTACTGTTCCTATATTTTTAAAAAAAATTATTTTATGCCTTGTTTTAACCTAAGGTAAAAGCATGGACCACATGTGGTCTCCCGTCAGTTATTCATCTCTGAGGAGAGCCAACCTGACACGCACTCTTCTGATACTCTGTCCTTCCATGTGGAAACAGAGGAAGAAGGTTAAATAACAGTGCCAAAGAGGATGTACACCGGAAGTACCTAAAACGGCCACTTCAATTTAATGAGATAAAATTGTAAATTCATTTCTCCAGCCTGATTAGCTAGTTTTCAAAGGCTCCAGAGCCACCGGTGGCTCAGAGTTCCTGCCCTGAACAAATAGAAGATTTTCTTCATCCAGTAAGGTCTGGGGACACTAGTGGAGCAGGTGGCACTTCTCTAGTGACAAGATACCCCATCCTCTCTGCCCAGCCCCTATCGTCAACCCCAGGTCTTTCATTCCTCAAATCCTCTTTCTATAAATCTAATTTTATTTTCAGTGTGATTTCCCACGTTTAATCCTTTTGCCATAGTGTACACGGAAGACCAAGTTGAGCTCCAGATGTGACGTATCGGTCTTTGTGCCAACTAGGTTGTCTCACAGCTGTGGACAAAGTTGCTCAACATGGGAACACTCACCTATATACTCAATGAGTACTCAACACCGCCATGTCCAGGACACCAAAAACAGATCACACTCCAGACCTCAGGAAGCTTGCAGTCTATCACAGGGACAGGAAAATACATTAGTCTAAGAAGGAAAGTACAGTAAGATGGGGCAGGAGCAAGATGCTGAAGAAATGAGGCACCATCTGTAGCTCTCAAGAGGTTGGGTGGCCAATTTCAATCCAAAAGTGAATACTGTATAACAAAACAGGTCTTGCTTTAACTTGGCCTTAACCACCCAACAGAAAAGTTTAGCCATGAGGCATAAAACATAAAGCCAGATGAGTATGCTCACTTGTAACAAGTCTTAAATCAATAGCTTCCAATATTGCCAGTTCTGCCAATAACCCACTACTATAATGGACTATTGGACTGGATATACAACTACTTTCTCATAGTTCAATGAGAAGAAATTTTTGTACCAATAATGATTAGAAAAATTATCATGTCTGCATCCTGTGCTCTGAATAACTACTGTGAGGACAACAATATGCATTTTATCAATTATTAGGAATGTACTACTAACGTGTTTTGAAACTGTTCCATTGCTATTTCTTATTAAAAATAATTTTAAAATTATATATATACATATACATATATATATATATATATATATATATATATTTGTGTGTGTATACCTGCATTATTTTTCACAAAAAGACAAAAAAGTGAGAACTGAAACAAGCTGAAAAACTGAAAGTCTAGGGTTAGCCTATTCTGAGCCCACTCAGAAAGAGTCAACATGATGTCCCCAGAGCTGGCATGGGTTTTCTGTGTCCAAGAAGCACATATAAGTGTAGAGTTGTCAGAGACAAGTAGCAAGCAGGGGAACGAAAGGAGAAAAATTTCTAGGAAGTAACCAAGGGCCAAATCTAGTAGGGCCATGCGTTAGGCACTTCCTAATGCCTAACAAATTCCCGCAGATTTAGTAGCTTGAAAAAAATGTTAGCCATCTGACAGTGGCCACCAGTGAGAAGTCCTGGTGCGGCTAGATTTGGTCTTCTACTTCAGAGGCTGTCAGTATCTCATGACCCATTGCCCATGCTCTCTGATCTTTCACCCTTCCCCCTTCCCGCTGTTTCTTCAGTCAAGCTAGGGCAGACCTGCGATCATCTGAAGGCTCCACCTCAGAAGTTCCACTTCCAAGTTCCCCATATGACTGCGGCCAAGAGTGAAACAGTGGCAAGCTGCTGCACTGAGCACTGCTGACCCTTCCCAGCTGTTGACCAAAGGCCATCCTCAGTTCCCTGTCTTGTGGCCTCTCCAACACGGTACCTTCTTTCATAGAACTGAGAAAAAAGTGCTTCTAGAAAGATGAATGTCATGTTCCTTTGCAACCTAAATGCAGAAGTGAGACCCCATCATCTCTGAATGAGTGACAGGCCTAGCTTCCCACTAGAAGATGTGCTACAAAGGATCATGAATAAAAGATGCAGGACCACAGGCCTCAAAGGAATATCTTAGAAGCCTACCTAATGCAGCTCACAGGGGCTGTGGTAAGGAGTTGGAATGATTGGAAGGCCTTAGGAAGCTTTGGTTAGCAAATGGATAAGATCAAATTTTAATCCAGGACCTAGCCAACATTGACCAAGGTTAACTCGTTGACCTAGACAAGGAAAAGAGAAGTCCATCTGCAGAAATAGAGGACAACAAGAAGCTTTTGCAGATGTCCAAGTGAGAAGTAATGGAACTAAGAAGATGCTATCAAATTTGAAATCTATCTTAATGGTAGAACCTACAATAGGTTGGCAGCAAGATAAGGGAGAGAAAGGTTGGAAATCTAATAGAAAGCTTAAGACAGATGGAGCCATCCCCACAGGAAGATTTTCCTGCATAATTTTCCAGGAGAAAAATCTCTCATATTTGTTTTCATTTTCTCTTTCTTGCTCCATCTTCTCTGACACTTTTCTAATAATCTTCGCAAATCATTTCACATATTGATGCCTAGGGACTTGTAGACTTTCCACACATTTAATATGTTGCAAAAGGAACTCATAATGTTAAAGGCTTCAGGGAAGGTAGATCATAAAAAAATAGCTGTCAATGTTTGTTATCAGTACGTAAAATTGTCTTTTTGAGTATATGAGTCCTAGTTCCTCATTTTAAGGGGTAGACTTAAATGTGTCCTTCTCATTCCAATTTTTATGTAAATGTGATTTCTTCAAAGCATCAGGAGACTTGCTGTGCGTTTGGACCTTTTGGGCTTTGATAACAAATGGCTGTAGTCCATGAAGTCGCAGCATGTACGTTAGCTCCTCCAGGGTGTGCCTGACTTAGAGCACACTTCTCGGAAACCATCAAGAGCTCAAGAGAATAGACAAGGCAGGATACATCTTTCCTGGCTCTTCTTGGCTCATGCCAGGTACTGCCTTATGCTAAATCTGTGTGTCGTCAGATTCCAAACCAATAAAACTCAACAACATCGAAGTTATCACAGACCAGTATAGCTTTCCTTCTTGGGTTTTAATAGTTAACCAAATTTCTCTGTGACTAAAGCCACTGATGCTATATTTGCCCTGAGCAACATGCTATGATTCTGCTTTGGAACCGGCTTCCTTCATCTCCATGTGTCTGATCCCTTATCTCTCTACCTACTCCCTACACGCAGTGCTTGAAGCCTCGGTTCACTCAGCATGGCTGTGTTTGGGAAGGGCGGGCTGCTGGTCTCCCTGGCACAGGCTCAGGTTCCTGTCACTCACATGATACAGCCACCACAGGAGGACAGCTCTCTGTAGAGCTTCTGCAGGAGCCTGGCCTCTCCTGTGGTTTCTGTCCCTGCTCTTGCTGACACTGCCCAGCTCGCTCCACTCCATCTCCAGGGCATCCATGAAGGTCTCAGTTGCTACCTTCCTGGGCTCCTTCAGCCCGTGGGGCTGAAGTCTTCCATACTTGATTCTCTGCGAATTTTCTACAGGACCCGAGAGGCAACTGATAACTCGTTTTGCTCAAGATTTTTCTGGGTTCCACTGCACAGAACGGTTTCTAGGGTTGAAAATATTACACTGAACTTCAAAATAGCTAAAAGAGAGGATTTTGGAATGGACTCACTACAAAGAAATGATAAGAAAATGAGATTACGGGCATACTTCATACCTCGATTTGCTTATTACAACACACATCTAAGTAGCAAAGCATCACAGCATATGACATAAATAGGTACAATTACTATGTGGCAATTTAAAACAATTGTTGAAAGAGTGAAGATATGTACATGGATGGATCCAACGAAAGAGTTGTCTTTCATAAGAAGGATTTCTACACCACCTGCCCAGCGGCCCCTCAGCTGGGTCCCCACCGGAGCAGCTAGCTCACCCTGCAGCGCCTGCTGCCTCTACTCGTCACCCTGCCTGGTGTGTGTCCGTCATTGCCAGACTTGGTCTTCCTACCTGACTTAGCGCCTGTCTCCTGCGCCTCCCAGGGTCCTCGCTTGCTTTGTTGGCGACTCCGGCTCTGTCTCTCCTGAGCTCAGAATCTGCACAAGCCCCTCCTCAGCCCTCTCACTCTCCTGCACGACTCTTGCCACTGGCTTTTCCTGGGCCGCCTGGCGCAGAGCCTAGCAGAAGTGACCAAATGGTCTGCACTCCCTCTGCATTGTCCCTGTGGCTCTTACCGATCCGGTGTGCTTGGCCTTCCACCGGCCAACTTCAGCCCTGTCTTCACATTTTTTTTCTTCATTTTAATGAGAAAAAATAAAATAGCAATGAAACAATTTCAAAACACGTCAGTAGAATTAGTTACAATAATTAATACACTGCATATTGTTGTCTTCACAGTAGGTATTCAGAGGATAAAATGCAGACATGATACCTTGGCTAAGCACTATTAGTACATACCTTTCTTCTCAATGAACTAAGAAAAATAGTTGTATATCATCCTAACTATCTTGTGAATACGTTTTTTCTCCCCCACAGTGCAATGGTCCTTTATGTATACTTTTGCAAAGTTAGTAACATGTGACACAAGGTTGCCTAGGGACTGATAGCTGACCTAAACCAGACAGTACGTTTATCTCAGAACTGAGGTAGCTTGTTTCCTGAGTAGGCACTGAGGCCTACTCCCACCTACATGCATTTGATCAATTTCCTGGTTTCTGTGGCTCCCTACGCATCCTGCTTCTTTGTTTTGTTTCTTGTTTTGATTTGTTTTGTTTTGTTCTGTTTTGTTTTGTTTTGTCAGAGGTAGGTATTCCATAGTTAAAGAAGCTGTATCTGGAGAAGACGTTAAAAGACCATGGCTCATCCAGATGGCTGACACCGACAACAGACCTATAAAACGCTGTACAATGGTTTCAAAGCAAATCCTGAGGGGATTGGACTGACCTTATCAGATATAAAAGTTACATTTTTTTAGTTATATAGGCCTTACTTTAACTTGGTCTTAACCATCCAGCAGAACAATGTAACCATGAGGTATAAAAGGTAAAGCTATATTAACATGCTGAGCTTCAAAAGACTCAAATCAACATCTTCTGACAATTGCCAGTTGTGCTGACAACTCACTACTACTATGGACTATTGGACTATCTTGGGTTATTTTGCTGAATTCAAGTATTTACAATCTTTGGACTGGCTTCAAGGTCCTTTAAGGCCTTCTCCAAACACAGCACCTATAACATTTTCACATTCTTTAGCATTCTGTAGCCTTCATGTAAAGGCAAGTTTCTTTCAAAGGTGCATTTTTTAAAACAGAACTTATCATTTCCAATACTTTCAATAAAGAAGAAAGTCAAAAAGTCTCACTCACTAGATAGTAAACAAAATTATTAGTTTTATTGCTAAAGAAATGAATAAAGAGATGTCCCCCACTATTTGCTTTAAATCCACTTGTTACCTAAAAGAGATTGCAAAATTAGCTAAATGCTTTTATCCATCACAATTTTTTTTCTTTTGCCTTCCCTTCTTTTGTTTCTTGAGACAGGGTCTTGCTATGTAGCTCAGGCTGGCCTTGAACTCACTATATATTTCCATTCACAAGAGTCCCTCTACCTCGGCCTCCCGAGCACTGTAGTCACAGACATGCAGCCTTCTATTTGGCATTATTCCTTACCTACTTTTGTATAAGGAATGCAGATGCAATGGACAGAGTAATACATTCAGTGAAAAACGTGTTTGCTCACTTGCTTGCTTACCAAAGAAGAGCTCAAGAAGTCTTCATTTTTCTATTGCTATAGGAGTATGAAATTTCACCCCTGTACAGGCTTTCCACGTATCATTCTATTGATTGGCTTTACTGTTTTATTTGTAGGATGCTTTTGAACAGAAAAAAGTAGAATTATTCTTTGTTAAGTTTCAAATCAGCATCATGCACTGTGCTTCTTTGTGCACTGTTCCTAGGCTGCTCTGGCGGCTGGAGAAGGACCGAAGCCACTTTGAGTGAACACGGCCATTCCTCCAGGGAAAATTCTTCCCTCCTAACAGCTGTTGTAGAGGCTGAAGAGGCCTCTCCACAGGCTGAAATTACCCTGTGAATCCCAACTTGAGTTGGAGTATCATCTCCCAAGGGTGTCATCCTGGGTCACATTTCCTTTTGAAGATACCTAAACCATATTGTTGCCTATTAAGGGCACTGTAAGCAATCTCAGACAGAGTTCTTCTTCATCACTAAGTGAATGAAATTATCTTTAAAATGGGCAATTTGGAACTCCCCAAAATAATGACCTACAGTGATAAGAGCACATCAGTCACACACATGTACAAAAAGGCACTAATTTTGGTCACATATTGAATAAAGATTACATGAACTCAGAGATCGCTACAGTGTCCTCCCTATGTGGCACTGAAATAGGATAGAAATACAGCCATTATCATAAAATATTGAGTGGGCTTTTTTGAATCGGTAAAACCATGTCTTTGAAAACATTATCTACTTGGTCCTCTGAAATTAATATTCTGAATGATTTAATGCTTTCTTAAATGAGGACATGAACATCTCCCAGATTTTATGTCATTATCCGTGTCTTTTTTCCCTTGTAAAAATGACACAAAAAAAAAGTTTCATAAGCCCCTCCACTGCGAAGAGAAAAGAAGTGTGTGTGTGTGTGTGTGTGTGTGTGTGTGTGTGTGTGTATGTGTGTGTGTGTGTGTGTGTGTAAGGCAGTACCACTCCAAATAAAATATCAGCCACTTAAAGACTGGAATGTCCCAGGTCACGCAGGGAGGAGGCCAGAGAACTGCACAGGGGATCTGTGACATCTGAAGGCCCCATGACCAGCTATAGACCAGACAAAGGCTCTTTGCTATACACATGCAGGAGGGTTTTCCAATATGTCTGTATGATTTTTTTAATAAGTAAGTTAGAAATTCACCAAGTATTTTTGAAACAAACCAAACAAAGACCATAGACCCCACGGCCCCACGTGTGATCTAACCAATGGGGCTGTGTTCACGGCCTCAGACCCAGGTATGCTGGGGCATAATTTCACAACTTGCTTTGATGTGTGCCTGAGTTGAATAACACATGTGGAGACGAGGCGTGGTGTCCCACACTGTAATCCTAGCACTGGGGTGGCTGAAAACAAGAGGACTGGTGTGAATCTGGGCTATGTAGTGAGACGCTGTATCCAACACTTAATAAATAAATAAATACTAACGTATTTTGCATACCAGATCACTACAGGAGTGATCATACAATGGTTGAAGGTTTCAAATCTTTTAGAGTTTGTTACCATAAGTGACACTTTACACTAATTTCCGTCACGGGACCCCCTCCCTGCTTCACATACCTTTATCTCATTGTCCCTGCCTCCTTTGGAAGAGTTTTGGAAGTCCTGTTTCTTGAATGTCTTTACAAGATGAGATCAAAATATGATGAATGGTGTTAGAAAGACCCATTCTACAGGCCAGGGAGATAGCTCAGGGGTACAAGTGCCTGCCTGGCAAGTACAAGATCAAACAAAGACCCATTCTTGCCCACCTCCTTTACCAGAGCTGGCACCATGTGGCTTCTGGGTCTTCCCCACTGTCCAAGCATTGGCTCAGTTCAGGACCTCCAGTCAGTCAGACAGTGCAATTAAAGACATGAAAGAAAATTTCCAGAACTCCCTCAGAAAAAATGATGCAACAAATGTGCTGGACACAAGGAAGAGGATTTTGAGGGGACTTGGCGCCAATGTGTCTTTTACTGTAAGAAACTGTTTTCAAAAAGTAAATAGTCACTATATTTTTATCACACCTTATATGTGTCTTAGTTACTTTTCACTCTTTGCTGGGACAAATACCTGACACCCAAAATGAAGGAAAGAAAGTTTATTTAGTTCACAGTTATTGGAGGTTTCAGTCCATATCTGGCTGGCCCAACGCTGAGTGGAACAGGGCAGAGAGCATCCAGCTCATGGTGGCAGAACAGCCGCAATTGTGGCAGAGGCAACCAACCAACCAGGTGAGCAGAGAGCAACAGCGTGAATCTGTCTCTCTGTCTGTCTTTATATTACATTCAAACACTCTGCCTCAGCCTATCCACCTTAGGCTACACTCATAATCCCAGCCATACTCAGACCAGTAACGCCATCAGTACTGAAGCACATAATCCCAGTGGATCACGAGTCAAGCCTCCAACTCTAGAAGTCCCTGCCTCATTATTGCATGAGACTTTGGGGGGACAACTAGACATAAACCGTAACACTCTTCAACCTGTGTGTGCACAAAGATCTCCACCTCTGCTCCTTGGGACCCGCCCCTCTCCAGCTGTCAGGCCCGTGACACATATGCCGATACACACATTTTCACACACCTCAGTCAAAGGAAGAGTGTAGTGAGGAATTCCGCAATTTAAAGCTGGAGCACAGCGTCCAGAAGGAGGGCTGATAACCAATTGCGTGCAGTAGCACTGACAACTGATTTAATAAGAAATGAAATCAACTCTCAAATGGTTATGTTCAAAGGTGTGTTTTATTACAATATTTCTTACTTAAACCTTTTCCATGTTGCGCTGTCACTCTGCTTTTATGTTAGCTTAAATAATAGAAGTCTTTACGACTGATTTTGCTTTCGACGCAAAGGCTTTCTGTTCATTGTGAGAGTTTTCAAGGCTCACATGAGGCAGAAATTTCCAATGTAAACAGCAGTCTTCAGGAGAGAATTCAGTCCCTGAATCATCAGTGGAACATGCAGAAGCCTCTGCTGGTCTGAAATTGGCCATGCAAAAGGAAATAACTTAGCTAACATTAACAAACATCAGAAGATGGTAATGACCTTACTTTCTGAAAAGGAAGGATGTACATAATGATACCGGAATAGCTAACTCCTGTCCTCTATAATTATACAGGGCACCTCTGGATGCAGAAAATGCTTGTTATAGTGGAAAAATCATTAGAACTATTTTAACAATTACCATTCTCGGGTGAAAGGTATTTCATGTTGCATAGTCCCCTTACTTAAGTGGGCCTTTAATTCCAAGAAATGAAGAGACTTTGGTAAATAAACAAATAAAACATGCCCTGCAAAGACAACCAAATTAGCCAAGTTAGAATGCCAAAGAGCCCCACCCCATAAAGTCAGTAAGTGCTTTGGACATACACAGCCACTTCCTGCGCAGGAGAAAGGAGAGAGCACCTGACCTCCACCGAGTTATTCTGGGCCATAACTAAGGCGACAGTTCAGCCCTTTGCACTCTTAGGCATCAACTGATGACATTCAGGTAGCTGTAGAATAATTAATTCACACTCCAATAGAAAAACGGCTAACGAAAATGAAGGGAAATTCTTGTAGGTATGAGGAACTACAGGCCTGTGAAATGTTAGTATCCCTGAGTAAATTTAAGATACTCTCAGTGGTTTAAAATAGTTCTAATTGCTTTTCCACTCTTGACACAAATTATTCGGATACATGCTTTAAAATTGCTTTTGCCAATTAGAAAACACTGAAACCTATGGCTTTCACATACATCTGAATAATGTAATGGTTTCATCTCCAGGCAGACCAACCCGAAAATTTTCTAGCAACTGATTAATTTTAATAATGGCCTTATGACAGATGATATACCTATGAATGTGGGCTTTTAATTTCCTATCTTCCAAGCGTTTCAAATCCGAGCCAGTACACAAGCGGTGGCCGACACTGTGATACAGATAACCAAGGCTTAACTATTATATAAGAAATTAACACAATTTTACCATAGCAACCCAACCCAATCATCTAAACCAATAAATTTTCCCTTTCATTTCCAGAAAATATGGAAACAGGAATAATGTTCTTTATGCGGGTCACCTTAAGCTACTAGAAGTTTATCTACCCAGTTCATCTACACTATTACAGAGCCCTGGTGAAATGTTTTGTCCTAAAATTGAATCCACATTACCAAAGCAGTAAGAGTATAAAATCACTGCAAACACTTAATTGCAATACGAAAAATTATCCCTTGTTCTTTTAGCCTTTATTTTCATATAATTCTCTTCCTTCTCTTTTGGCCAAACCTGCAGGTCAAAACTTGAATGAGGAAAAGAAATTATGTACCACTTTAAGTGAAGATCCGCTGGACCTGCCAAGTCTAGCATGCAAAGCTTTTATTCTGAGCACCTTGCCCCAAGGTGACTGTCCTGCTACACAGCATGCTCTCATCGTTTTTGACATTGCTTCCAGCTGCCAAAACACTCTCTTAGGCTTGTTTCTGCCCCATTTTGTTGGATTTTCCAGTTTGGGACTATAACGGTTGTTGAATGTTGCTCTTTCTGCTCTCACAGAATTCCTCAAACAAAGCAATAACCTGCACGCGCACCTGTCACCTATGGGAGTTTTGCAGAGATGGAGTTTGACTGGCAAGCAGTCCCTGATTGGTCCTCCACTAGCCAATCACCGACCTCCACCTAAAAGCAATGGAAGGGCTGAGTGGCTTTCTTCGGAGTTCTTAGTGAGTTACAGCCACTCCTACACACATCCCAGGGGCAGGGAACTAGTGTTCCCCCTGGACCTCAAGCCAAGGAAAAGTGACTTAGTGAGATTTCTGGAAAAGGAGGCCGGTGGGGGAGAGGGGTGAGCTGAGAGAAGCTAGAATCCTAGTCCCCAGGAAGGATTCTCAAAGTCTAAAAGTGGACGCTGCCGGAGAGACTCACTTGGGTGGGCCACGTGGAGTTTTCTCTCTACAGAGGTATTGCTACATGTCCTGCATAGCACGCAGGAGCACAGCGGTGCAAGTCACAGGTGCTCGGGCCAAGAAAAGGAGGGTGTTTGTGGACAGCCAGCGGCTGAGAAGAGGAAACAAGGCCAAGGGATGCCCCGCGGACTTCACGAGAGCAGCAGCTGCCCTGCAGCTCTGTGGCACACCTGCAGCCTCCCGCCCCAGATGGCTTCGGCCGCAGGCACCTCCACAGGGCCTCGTGGCCCCTGCCTTCGCCGCACCAAGGACCGCATCCTCCCTGGAGTTCCTTTTCTCAACAATTGGTAGTTACATAATATTTTCTCATTTTTCAACTAGTTATCTGCGCTTCGGAGAAGGATACATTCTCTAATATAATAATCAATCATCACCCCAGTTGGAAATACGCATTCTGTACTGTCCAGCCTTACAAAAAGAAGAGTCGCCCCGCCCCCTGTCCCTCCAGCCTATCTTCGCGGGCTTTCCTATTCGCACCCCTGCCTTCCCTTTCTCGCCCCGTGCTTCCGGATAGGATCTGTATCTGCCAGCGTATGAAGGGCCATCCTCGTCTAGAGAGTGGACCATTGGCGCAGAAAGACAAAGGAAGAGCATGAAACTGACATTGGGTCCAGGCCCCCGGGCCTGCGATTCCAGCGACCGTCCCGCCCCTGCGCGGTCAGTCTCGCTCTCTTGCATCGCGACGACCAGGCCCTCCTGCTGCGGACTCCTGTCCTTGTACCCTCACCTCTGGCCCCCTCTTCCCTCCTCAGCTCTGTCTCCGCCCTTCGTATCAAGCCTGTCCCAGACCTGCCTCCCTCCCTGCCTCTCCCCACATCACATTTATCTGAGTAAACCACACCCACTCATTTCTACATCCGCCTCTGTGGCTGACCACAGAAAACGAAAGCTATTCCCACGATTCTAGATTAAGTGTTCAGCCACTTATGCCTCAGTGAGCCTGGAATCTTTTTACAACCTAGCTAAGAGAGAGCTCTCTTCCTGCTAGAGGCCTAGTCCCTTATGAGAGCGGTATATCACTCCTCTTTGGGACAGCTGGGGTAGATGAGATGCCCCCTTGGTCCTGCCGATCCCCAAGGGCGCTGCCCGACCCCAGGAGCCCACCCGTGGCATCGGCTGTTTCGGCCAACGCTACGCCGTCAGGCCAGTAGCCCACCGGGGTGGCGCCGATCCTAACAGTCTGTCTTCAACTGTTCCTCCTTCAGCTCCCAGGGGTTGATGCACAGCATGGGCCAGGCACAGGACCACGTGGCCCACAGGAGCTCTTCCCAGACCAAAGGCTCGATGCACTTATGGCCAGCACCTGAGCCCCACCCCTGGGCCTTCCTTTGTTCACTGGGTCCAAAGGCTGTGCTGCCAGTCAAGGTCTCGGGTCTCCCCCCCCCACCGCCTCCCACCCCACCTCCTCCTACCTCCCCGCCTCCATCTCCACGTATGTCACTTAGTGGCCTTGCGTTACCCGCTTCTACCGCTAGAGCAGAGGGCAGAGGATCCTGGGTACTGTGCCATTCAACAGGAAGCTCACCAGAGTACACGTCTTCACTACGTGTCTGCAGCTACTGGGCTGAGTTTAGAGATGGTCTCAGTTGGGATTGGAGATGGAGGTGGGATCCAGGGGGTGTTGGGGGTTGGCTTGTGCTGAGAAACTAGCCGTAGACTGTGAAGGATATTGGTCATGAAAGGAATAAAAATCAGGCAGGGTTGACATGTTTGTGAAGTTTGCAAGCTATTTCCCTTCCCCGACATGTTCGACACTATCCATTGTACTGCTTTTCATTAATTCTGATAATGACTGTAATTCTCTTATATGAACAGTGTACCCCAAAGCGCCAGGTTTGAGTTAATTTAACAGCTCATGTCTGTGTACTAAAAATATAGTCTTTAGCATTAAAATAAATTTACCATAAGCCTTGTTGCTAAGTTTACGTCTTTTTTCATTCTGTGAAGCCCAAAGCTACTCATCAGCCACTTCACCAGTTTCTGCAAGAAATGCAGCTGTAAGAAAAATAGAGAGATCTGAGCAGGGTTGTTGGGCAGGGCTGGCTTCAGCCCCTGCTTAGGATTCCACTCAAAAGAAACCTTCCTCCCACCACCTTTTTTAGCTGAGTACATGATGCCCACCCCCCTTCTCCCCCCTTCATTGAGAGACAGACCCCCCTTCTTCCCCGTGAACCTAGATTTAGAAAGCATTCTCAGGATTTTTTTTTTTTTTTTTTGCACTAATGTAAAATTCATTAAACTGAGATTATTCACAGGCAGAGTGCATTGAAGGATTAAATTAAAGTACAGATTTATCTTTCTGCATAGCGCATCATGGAAAAACACTATATTGATTCCACCAGCCAAAAATTTAATTCAGTGTGTACAAATTGTATGCATGCCCCTTATTGTTATGGGGCTCTGACCCAGGACACATGAGTGAGTTTCCTTACCTTAAAATTCAAGCTCCTCTTAATTCATGAAAGTCAAAAATCTGCAAAGCTACTCCAGACGCAGGAGCACAAGCATCTGGAGATCACAAAGCGTGACCAGTTCAACTGGTTGGTTAGACCCGCAGGAAGCAGGAGCAGAGATGGTTCCAAGGAGGTAATGGTATCCCCGCCCCACAGGGGGCGCTCGTGCCGCGGCTGCTCAGGAGGAGACTGGGAGTCCCCAAGAGGAAGAAGCAGTGCCAGCCAACCTTTCAGCCTTATCCACAAACTAGACGTGTGCACGTGCTGAACACGTCGAAGCCAATGGAGATGAACCTAATTTTCCGCCCTGAGCTTGGGACCACATTCTTGAGTAACATCAGTTACTCACAAACCAAGAATGCTGGGTCTTCCTGGAAACAAGCAGGCACTTTCTCTTCATGTGGGTAAGTGCTTGTTCTGTTGTACGTGGCCACGCTGCGCGACGCTGTGGTCTTACTCCGACATCTGCCCGATTGAAAAGCGCATTTCTTCACTCGTCACCAAAGCAATTCAGCCTCCTGTTGCCTCGCTTTTGCCTCTGCAGGCCTGCCCGGACGCACTCTCCTCATTAACTGAAAAGCACCTGGGATGCAGAGTCCCTGAAGAAGCTGCTTCCTCCCTGAGCTGGGTTCTGCCCCTGGGCCAGGGAGGCTCCCGTCATCCGCAGCAGGGTTTGTCAGCCAGCGCTTCGTGTTGCTGCCCCTCGGATGATCGGTGTTTCATTCCCTGCCACGCAGAGAGCCAGCCCATGGAAGGACCCTGTGTCCCGTGCAGAAAGGACGGCTTGCAGCAGTGGGAGGAGAATCGGGGCAGCCCACCCCTCCCTGTGCTGAAAGCAGGGGCATCTACTGTGGTTGCCACTGGCAGAAATCTAAGTCACTTGGCATAAACAAATAGGTTCATTCATGGCCCCAGAGCATGGAGAAGAAGACCTGAGTGGGCCTGGGGTGCAAGCGGCAGTATCACGGGCTGGACCAGCACCTGCTCCCCTCTACCTGATTTCTGCCCTCAGGGCACATTGGCTCCATCCTCCACAGCCAACTGGTCATCTATACACAAGAACCTGGGCCCTGGCAGGTTGTGATTCCACCTTCTGGCTCCTGGATGCCCAGCACAAGTGGAAGGGCAGTGCCAGCCCTGGTGATCCAGGCGGCCTCGTGGAGCCAGGTGGAGGCATCTCACAGCACATTTTCCTAGGTCCCTGCATCAGGTGACTGCCATGTGCGCAGTAAACCTTTTGTGTCACTGTCTGTGTGTAGCTGTCAATCTGGGTAATACAAGAACGACGTGAACGCCTAAAGACTGAAGTTTCTCATGTTCTTTTCCCATTGGGGGGACACAATAATGTTGAAATTTCATGCATCAAATGTTTGATTATAAATTGAATGCTTTGAATTCTGTTAACTTTATTTTATTTTATTTTTTCATGTATTTGGTACAGGATCTTACTACAAGATCAAACTCGTAGAGACCCTCCTGTTTTCAGCCTCCCCGGAGTTGGGATTACAGGCGTGTTCCACCACACCCACTCAGGGCTCCAAGAGCCCTGTCCGGCATGGCACAACACAAGGTGCTTGGGGATGAACCCTGGTCCCTCAGCTTGCCTAAGCAGCCTAAGCAGGCACTTGGTCTGCTGAGCTACCT
>PVJA010005445.1:51353-79215 GCA_004027025.1 Myocastor coypus
TGTGTGTGTGTGTGTGTGTGTGTGTGTGTGTGTGTGTGTGTGTGTGTGTATATATTTGCAATCGTATTTTAATTTAAAGGTTTATTTATAGAACATGAGATTTTTGCCATGTTTCTTTTCTTTTTTTTTAAAGAATTTTTTTTTCTTGTTTCAGAACTTTTGTTTGTTTATTTATTTATTTTTATGGCCAGCTCAGCCTGTCCTGAGGGTAGGGCTGGCGTAGCATGTGGTGCTGGGGATCGAACCGCGGTCCCTGCAGCCGCCTAAGCTTTCCTAAGCAGGCGCTTTAGACCACTGAGCCATCCTGCCGGGCCCCTTTGCCATGTTTCTTTTTCCTAGAGTCATAATAAATCAACAAATCATTAAAGATAAATTTGACAGCAGCTAAATGATACACAGACACATTTTTTGTTTATTATTTCAATAATTAAACGAACTTCGTATAACTACCCCGGATTGGAGTTCCCTTTTGCTAATCAGTCTCAGCCTAAAGGCAAAGCAGTGGCGCTGTGGGAAGCCGGTGTCATTCCAGTCATGTTCTTGAATTTCTGCCTAGCAAATAAGGAGTACTGACAATCATAGTCGCACGAAAAGCCACGACGCAGTGCACTCCCCCTTCTGGACTTCCGGGTCTCCCTCAGTGCCCTGTTCCTACGTTGTGCATCACGCCATTCTACCAGCAGCACCCAAGAAAACAAATCCATCACCTCCACCACCATCTCCAACTCACGATTCCACTGGCTACACCAGAAGAGCACTTGCTTAGAGGATCCACCCACGAGAAATAAGCACGCAAAGTCAGATTGTAGCCACCCTGTGCCATTGCGAAATGATGTGAAGAGTACTCGCAAGAGGAAAAAAAAAAAAAAGATTTTTAATAAAACAATGCAAAACTAAGGTCAGCTTCACTGAGCAGCAGCTTGCGTGATTCATCGCACAGCACGCTGGGCTCAGCTGAGGCTCTGTTCTTGCTGCCTTGAAATTTGCCATAGGATTTGAATAAGGAGCCCTGCATCATCTTTTGATGTGAGTCCCTTAGACTCGTAGTCAGTCATGCACTCGTCAGATTGGGACCCGGCCCAGGCCTGGGAAAAGGCACTGTGGCTAGCGTTTAAAATAAATGATGCAAAGCATTGCAGGCAGCTGAGTTAGACAGAAGTATTATAGGCAGTCATCTAGGGCTGGGCCTTCGAAAGAGACCCCGTGGAAGAGGGACAGGACCCTCCCGCTGGGGGCCAGGCCTCAAGACAGGAAAGGAAACAAATGCAGGCTCATACCTCCCGAGGGACAGGATGGGGATTGATAGCCTACAGGGACCTCCATCACCTGGAGAGAGCCAAGAGAGCTACCAACCTAGTCCCCTCTGGGAGAAAGTCTCCGTTCTGTACGCATGCCAACTTGCTACATGACCCACTTCCCCCATTTGATTCCAATTTTACGTGAACAGCTAGGCTTCTAACTCTATTGTCTATTATATGGATTTGTAGTGACCTTCCTGTCTCAGCCTCCCCAGTGCTGGGATTACTGCTGTGTACCACCACACCTGGTTTCAGTGACCAGCACAGTGTGTTCTAGGTTCCAGGGTCAGCATGGCATGCCATACTGAGGATCGAACCTGGCTCCTTGGGCTGGCAAGGCAGACACTTAGACTGCTAGACTATTTCCCTAGCCCTGGAGGAAGTTTTAGACCAGGGTAAACAAACTATTGATGGCACTTTAAATGTAAACATCTGATTACTTACCTGGACACTTAATCAAATTGCCATATGCTATTTTATTGTTCTAAAATATATATTTACTAATTTCAGTAAATGAATACCACTGATCTTGCTATATTTTACATACCTGTTTCATACATCATTGTCTATTGCTAGCAAAATTAAAATAAAATTTATTGCTTCATATCTTAAATCACAAGAGTGCCTATAATCAATTAAGAAATGTTTCCAAAAACCAATTAGTATATTTCCGGCATGCCAGTGAAATGCCATTTCTAATTTTTAAATAACAGCTCATTCCAGATCTTGAGTCCAGTATTAAATATCAGACCATCTGTGTAGCACGGATGGATTATTTCTAATGAGCCTAACAACTACTCACCTATTGATGCCCATTTCAGGTCATTCTGTTATTTACTTGATTTTAAAATATTACCTATTTGGCTTCCACTTCAAAACAAATTCTATTTATTTTTGCCTCTTCATCCTTAAAATCGACTTAGTTAAGAGGTTCAAGATTAGGAGCAGCAGTGCAATGTTTCAGGTTGTTGTTCCCAAATTACCTCTTTTTTGTTTATGATTGCAGGCAGGACACAGATTTTCCCTCACAGGCTTTCCAGGCCAGCAAGTCAAGGCGAAAGATGCAGATGACTGCGGTGTTCTAGACACTTCCTCACAGAACAGTGCTCCCCTTATTAACAAAGCCTACTTTGAGAAATCGGCATTTTCAAATACCGAGAAGGAATTCAAAGACTGAGAGCAGGTGAGCATGTCACAAAGCACAGTCACTTCAGAGGTGCCAGGCAAGCTGTCCAATCTCCATTCTTCCTGCCTTCCAATGGATATTAAGGTTGCAATTACTTTAACAAAGGGAAGTGACATCACTCAACATTTACTTAAGGCTCTGCCTTCAGCTCTCCGAGGAAGGCAACCTATAGTGCCTTCCACTCAAACTGGAGAGGTTATTAGATACTTCCACGATATCCATGGCCGTGAGTCTCATTACTGGCATGAAATGAAAAGCACCCACCACGGAGGAAATAAATAGTGCTTTCAAGGTGAATAAGAGAAATCTTAAGTCAGCCCTCAGAAATAATACAAAATTTAATTTATACCCAACAAATGGGCAGGGGGTTATGTCTGCCACTGCACCTCAGAGGCCCTTCCATTCACACCAGTTGCCTCAGCCTCATCACAGCCCGGGGACCATCTGCTCTGTCAGAGAAATCTCCATGTTCCTCACAAGGCAAGACACAAATGGAGCCCTGTGCTCATCACTGGACTCTTGATCCCCAAAGGACAACGGTGGACTAACTGGGTGGCTTCACGCAATAAAGGCTTAGTGAGCAAATCAGATGTCCTTCAACTTGACCTTGACAATCACTGAATATTCGTGATGCAGGAACTTCTATAACCTGGGAGCAATGGAGTGATCTATAGGTCTGTGAAAGGAAATGGAGATTTGTATTTTTATCTTGACCTCTTAAAATTCTGTTGGCAGTTTTCAAAGTACATGGTAATGCATGTGTAGTATTTATAATTAGACATATAGCTATAGATATCTGACTACATGTGGATACAGATTCCATAACTAAATACGGTCAAGCCAGTAAAATTGTAGTTAAAAATTGGAGACCTCCAGGCAAATTTCAGCAAAATCTCTTCTCTTATTAATATTAAAGGCATTTATAAACCTTTCTCAACATGATATCTGAAGATGTTCATCTACATCTTGGGAGAATCAGTCTGCAGCAACGACTCTTATTGGGATAATTCTCTGCATATTACAGAAGAACCACACTCCCAACTTCCCACAGAACTTTGAAATGGAATATAAAAAGCAAAATAAAATAGTCCAAAGCTGGTGAATAATCTAAAAGAAAGAAAGACACCTTGAACAAGGATGGGGACCAATTTTTGCATCCAGAGAATGGATAGGTTAATGCCAAAGGGAGTAATAATGCTAGCAAATTAGTAGAACAGAACGGAAAAAAATATATAGGCACAGACATGGCCAAAATATATGAGGTTATGGTTGCATTTCTTTTCTTTCAAAACCAAAAGAAAAGAGGACCAGAGAACAAGCCATGAAAAGCTCCATCCTTGCCACTCTTATGGCCACTTAGTCCTGGCCTCCTAATACTGCCAGTGAGACCCCAGCCTGCGAGACTGTCCTTTCAGCCCTCTATGTTGGTGACATCAAGTAGCCCATTACCTCGTTTTCCATGGAACATTAGTTCTTATGAAAACTTTTAACCAACTTAGAGGAATTTTCCAGTGCAGTTAGGAAGTACAACTTTCAAGTTGGCTCCAACTTACATTAGAAATTGCATTAGCACGCAGACAAGATACATGAAAATTTTCAGGACTGATTCCTAACAACGAGCCATCAATATGTGACTGGCTCACTTTAAAGAACAGCTACATCATTTAATTAACTGATTTTAAAATGCATTTTGCTCTACTACGTCATTCTATATTCTGTAATGCAATGCTGATGTTTTATTTCTGTAATATTTGGAAGACATAGAACCATAACTCATCTCATTTCATCATGGCATCATGATTGAAACCAAGTACAAAATCGTGATTGGTACTCACGCTGTGGTGGGCCCAGTCCGACCTGTTCTACTTTTCTACTGCTTAAACTAAGAATCGTTTTTATAATTTTGAATTATTTTTTAAAAATCAAAATGAGAACAATGTATGATAAGGTACATGAAAATAATACGTATATTTTTTTATTTTAATATCCAGAAACAATTTTACTGAAACATAGCTGTGCCCTTTCTTTCACTCCATGACTTCTGTCCTGTAACAATGCCAAAGTTCAGTAGTTTTACATGTACTTATAGACCCTAAAAGTCTAAAATATTCACTACCTGGATCCTTACACACACACACACACACACACACACACACACACACACAATGGTACATATATATATATATATATATATATATATATATATATATATATATGTTGTCCCTTTGTCTAATGATCCAAAATTTGGGGTTACCTTCTCTCACTGTTTCTTTACTTTAGGCAACACTTGACTTTTTGAAATATATTTGATCTCTTTTTTGTAGTTATCCAAGGACATTTGTTCTGAATGGTTTTACCTGGAATCAGGCAGGAAGAGAAAGGGAGATTCCTCTACAGACATAGAACTGTTCTAGCTACCGGCATGGATCATTTGTCCTAATGGGTGTCTTCATTTTAATTTCAGTAGGCAATTAGGCCTGCTAATTCATAACACAATCGAACAGCCCCCAGAAGCACTTGGTCTGAACACGCAGACCCAGTTGCCTCTGAGACCTGCTGATTTAAACCTTAGGAAAACAAGCTGAAAAGCCTTTCAGAATGGAATTAGATTGGCAGTGGGGACCTCTCCCCCCTGCACATGCTGACAACCCCTCTTTTTTAGGGATAGTGTTTACCGAGGAGCTATCTCCAAGGCAGTCCTAGACACAGTGCTCCCCCCAGAAACACTGCCGGCATGAAACTACCCCAGGAACACGGCTCCTCACTTTACACAGACTCTGACGACACAGCTGACTACAGCACAGCAACTTCATCACCTCAATAAAAGGAAGAAAATCACATAAAATAAGAATCAGGTGAATGGGCCATGATAGGAAAAGTAGTCACAGCAGGCTTAGGATTCGAGCCACTGCTCTTTCTGAGACATTTTTCCTTTCCCCTTGGATGTTTCTCTTCATAGAAAGTCCACTTCCCTGCTTTTCTTGGTCTGGCCAGTCTGTCCTCCGGGGCTGAGCTCCTGCTGCCAGCACAGTGAGTCATTGCTTTGGGACACCAGGGCACTTTACATCGTGTCCTTGTTATCGCACACTTGCCTCCTGGATCACAGCTACCTTTTCCCGCCCGCGTGTTAACATACCTGTCTGTACCTCTAAGCAGATGGCTGGAGAGGAGAAAAACCACACACAAGAGGAAACGAGAGAAGTGAAAATATTCCCCATGCATATCCATGAAAAGCTAAGTACAGGACAGTAAAAATGAGCAAAAGGAACATTACTGTCGCAATATAGTAATAACTTTATAGTAACTCCAAACGCATTTTCTAGTATCTTAAGTCACAAATGACTAAATTTATGGCTGAAGTTCAAGAAGTCTGGACATCAGTTTACTCCCTATTTTCTCTTTTTCAAGGTCTATTGAAGAGAACAGCTACTCCAGCGCTCTACGTGCACACCCAATGTGCTGTCGCTATTGCTGCTGTCCTTGGTCCTGAGCATCGCATCCTCCACTCCTACTTCAGAAGAATCCTGTGTACAGTAATACGATGCTGGGAAGTGCGAGCTGTACGTGTACAACAGGTGCTTTAAAGAGCAACTCTTCCATTTCTTAGTTATGTAGTGTTGGATATTCTTTCACCTTCTGCTTCATAGCTCTTGTTATCTCGATAACACAAATCTGGATATTATAAATAAAACATGCATAATACAAACAACTTGCAGAGTGTTGTGAGGATCCAACTGGACTACCGTTCATAAAAGCTTCTTGGGAAGATGCTAGGCCACAGCCCTAACATTACTCATCGTCACTGTTACCATTACCATTGACACTCGGGTTCTCATTATTGTTTACTAATCAGAGCATCTTATATGGCTGCAAGACCTCTGCCTCTGCCATTGTCCTTCCTCTGGATGTTATGGTTTTTGGACCATATAGTCTAGATCCAGTGGTTACCATAGCAATTTCTGTCTCTACCCAGAATGGATATTTTCTGTTAGCTTCAACTTAACATGGAGACAGACTACTCTATAAGCAAAATCTAGGATATCTTTTATGACAATGATGTAAGAAAGCCAAGCCCAAGCCCAGGTCTCCTCTCTCTCTCTCTCTCTCTCTCTCTCTCTCTCTCTCTCTCTCTCTCTCTCTTTCCCTCCCTCTCTCCACCCACCTGAACAAAGTTATATCATTATTTAGCAGTATCCTTCAAAAGCTCCAACACTATTGTTCAAACTAGTTTCCACAACTTCATGCCTTAAAGTCTAAAAAGCAGTTGACTCAGAGGCACCAAGATGGCAGAGTGGTGGTAAGCAGCAAAGAAAGAGCCTTTCTGAGAGTCATGGTCCAGATACTGAAATATAGCAAAGTGAGGAAGACAAGAAGGAGGAAAGTGGGTTTTCTGGATGCAGGAAGGATCTAAAGCATGAACTGAAGCCCACAGAG
The DNA here is from genome assembly GCA_004027025.1 of Myocastor coypus. Lineage (NCBI taxonomy): Eukaryota > Metazoa > Chordata > Mammalia > Rodentia > Myocastoridae > Myocastor > Myocastor coypus. Next base: position 58,272 of record PVJA010005445.1, read on the forward strand.
AGAGTGAAGGAAGAAACTTCAATAAACAAGGAGGAGGTAGCCAGCAGCACCTTCTCCCTGAGATGGGCTTGCTGTGTGAAAGGAGTGATTTAACCCTGTGAACACGTGGTGACTGCCAGAGACCCCAGAGGCCCCCACAGAGAGACACAACAGTGGAGGAGAGAAGTAGATGTGAAGGACCGCACGAGCTGGCAGTGAATGCTGGGGCCCCGGTTGTCTCATGCAAGAAAGCAATGGCCAGGAACCATCTTGAAGAGGAGTGAGGTGAGCTCAGAACTGAGAACACCTGCTGGCTGCATCTAGCTAGCGGCTCCCAGCGGGGCTGAGACCTACACAAGTACACTGACAGCTGTAGGCCAAGCGAGTCTGCTCTCAGTCAGAAGGGGCAGGCTCCCTCAGATTACACACTACACTACTCTGCCAAAAAACTACTGCTGGCTTGCTGGGATAAATGGACACAGACTGAGACTCTGTCTCTACATGTTGCCTACCAATAAAAGCCTGCTCCCTCTCCCTCTCTCCTTTTCTGTTACTGTGGTGGTGGCTTGGTGTCTGTTTTTATTATTTTTCCTTCCTTGATTGATCTTGTTTTTGTAAGGGTGTGAATGTGGCTTCCAGCCCCTTTGTGATTGCTGCTCTGTTCTGTTCTCTTTATCTCTTCTTTCTCTCTTTCACCGCAGTTTTCCGCACCAATTTCCCAATGTTAGTGTAATCCCCCAATGTCCTGCAGAATTACTTCTAAGCGCTACTTCTTTTACTTCTCTATTTTTCTCTAAAACCTTCAAGATTTTAAACCTTGGGAGTCAAATTAACATATATAATCTGCATAAAGTTTTCTGCTGTTTTAAATTTTTTTCATCTATGTCATAGAGTTAAAAATTGCAAATTAATGCTTACCTCAGCTTGTCCACTTTCTGGGATGGGATTGAGGATAGTGTTATTGCTGATGGTCCCACGTTAGCCAAAGTTGACATAATTATTCTAAGTGACTAATCTTCCTGTTATTCCAAAATTGAGATTAACTAAGCATAATTGAAAAATATTGTGACGCAGTGCCAAAGAACTAGGGGCTGGGACAAGCAGGGAGAAACTGCTCATCCCCCCAAAAACTGAAAGCATAGGCTTTTGTAACAGACTAAAAATCCAAAATCCTGCTGTACCTGGAAGATACCCTAAGGGTTCTAACTACTAGCAAGAAAGCAGCTCACTATAGGCCACTTATAAGGGTCAGGAAATAAACTAGGAAAGAACAAGAAAATGAGAAAACACTTAAACAAGTTGTATCCCAGACATCCAGTTCCCAAAAGGCAAACCCAGTGACAGTGAAATGAGCCATCCACCTGCCCTCGCTGAAGGGGTAACAACAATTCAATCAAACCAGGCGCTAGAAAAGAAAATCAGAAATAATTTTTCAGATAACTTCCATGATGTTGTCCACAATGGAAATCATGCTTAGTGATCCTAGAGCAGATATAGACAGACAAACACCAGAGGAGCTTAAGAAAATTATGGCAGCAATGAAGGCTCGGCATAGGAAAGGAATGGAATCCATAAGGTAAATTTAAGCAGATACTCAGGAGAATAAAACTTACATTAGAAATATTCACAGCAGATTAAGCCAACATGAGGACAGGATCTCAGCTATGGAAGACAGGATTGTGGTGACTAATCTTTTTTTGTTTTTGTTTTTGTTTTGTCTTTTTGAGACAGGGTTTCACTATGCAGTTGAGGCTGGCCTTGAACTCACTTCTGTAGCCCAGGCTGGTTTCGAACTTGCACCAATCCTCCTGCCTCAGCCTCCCGAGTGCTGGGATTATAGGCATGAGCCACCATGCCCAGCTTGTGGTGACTAATCTTAAAAAGAAAATTTCTTAAGAATAGCATGAGAAATCACTACAGCAGCTGCTAGATGAGGCAAATAAGAATAATTTAAGAATGATTGGAATCAATGAAAAAGCAGGAGCTGGCACAAATTATATATATATATATATATATATATATATATATATATATATATATATAACTTGTGAGGAGATAGCTCACGGGCACAAGTAGCTACCTGGAAAGTGCAAGGTCCTGAGTTCAATCCCCAATTATATATATATATATATATATATATATATATATATATGTATTTCAAAGACATCATAGCAGAAAACTTCCCTGGAAGGGAAAAAGAATTTGACACACCAATAAGTATGATATATAGGATTCCAATTTGCCATGATTAAAAAATGTCTACAACCAAATATATCATAATCAAGATTCTATAAACTCAACACAAGAACAGAATCATAAAAGCTATTAGAAAAAAATCACCTATGACAAAAAGCCTAACAGAATCACAGCTGGCTTCTTAGCAAAATCTCTCAAGTCAATGAGACCTTGGAGTCCAAGTTCTAAAGGAAAACACCCTTCAGCCTAGATTGATATACCCCACAAAACTATTTTTTAAAACTGAGGAAGAGGGCTGGCGAGATGGCTCAGCAGCCTAAAGCACTTGCTTAGGCAACCGCAGGGACTGTCATTCAGGAATCATCCCTGGTACCACATGCTGTGCCAGTCTCACCCCCAGGGCAGGCTGAGCCTGCCATTAAAAAAAAAAAAAAAACTGAGGAAGAGAGAGCCAGCCAGATAGCTTAGTGGATTAAAGTGTCTGCTTAGGCAGATGCGGGGATGGGAGTTCAATCCCAGCTTGCCACGCTGGCCCTGCCCCTCCGGCACACTGAGACAGTGACTCAGTCTGGGCTGTGGCATGTGCCGATAATCCCAGCACTTGGGAAGCTGAAAAGAGAAAGATCACTGAGTCCAATCTGTGTAGTGAGACCCTACTGACACTGTCCTAAATACATTAAAAGAAACTGGTAAGGAAATAAGATAGCTCCATGACAAAGAACATCTCACCCCCAAACCAGTTCTCCAAAATATTTTGAAGGGCATTCGAGAGACAGATAACAAAGACTACAATTCCATGAACTCCAACAGGGATCCACAAGGCAAGCAAACAATAAAAAACAGAGGGAGAGGAAAAAAGAAGCTGAGCCAATGAAAGGGAAATGACATGAAAAGCTCAAGTTAGTACATATCAGCTATGGCTATCAATGTTAATGGTCTCAGTTCACCAGTTACAAAAAATAGATTGGTAGAAGGGATGAAGAAGCAAGATCCATACTGTAGTTTGTATCTACGTGTCCCTCCAAAGGTTCGTGCAGTCATGCAACAGCTTCTGGAGTTTGTGATTATTATGGGCGTGGATGGTGAACCTGCCCAGGGGTGGGTAATTTGCATTACAGGGTAAGGAGAGGAGAGAGGCCGGCCAGCTGCCTGAGCTGCTGCCTTCCATTTGCTCTCTGCTGTTCACTGCCACCATGAAAGGCTGCCCTCTGCCATGTGCCACTCTGTGCTGGAGTCAGCGGAGGATGGACTGAACCCCCAGTAACTGTGAGCTAAATAAACCTTTCCTTCCTTCATTTTGAGTGTCAGGTGTTTGTCCCTGCAATGAGAGAAAAGTAACTGAGATAATACAACAATATGCTATAAAAGCAAGATCCACACTTAATGCCAAAGGAAATTTATACACTGGAAGTCAAAGATTGAAAAGAAATACTTCATGCAACAGAAACCTAGACAAAAGCAAGAGTAGCAATTCTACTCTCAGAGAAGGTGAATTTCAAGCCAAGACTGCTTTTAAATGAGATAAAAAGGTCACTACCTCCTTGTAAAAGGAGCAATGTAGGAGTGATAGGAATCATAAGCATATATGCAACAAGTACCAGTGCACCCAACTATATAAAACAATTACTAACAGGCATGAAAAATCAAATAAACACTAATACAATTGAATTGGGGGATCCCGATGCCCTAATTTCACAAAAAGACAGATCAACTAGTCAATAATTCAACAATGAAACATTAAAATCAAGCCAAGCTTTTGAACAAATGGACTTTGTAGGCATCTAGAGTGTTCTACCCCACAACATGAGAATACGCATTCTTTTCAGCTGCACATGGAACTTCCTGCAAACCAGACCACATAATGGCTCACAGAACATGCTTAGACAACTGCAAAGATAGCTCAGCAGACTTTGGCTCAAGCAGAGCGCAGAGGCCAGGGCTCAATTCCTGGAATGCCATGCTGGCTCCACCCCCTGAGGCATTCTAAGACAGCAGTTAAGAGTGGGCATGGTGGCATGCGCTTGTAATCCCAGCACTTGGGAAGCTGAAAACAGGAGGATCACTATGAGTTTGATCTATATAGTGAGATCCTGTAGACCCTGTACTGAGTACAAAATGAATGAATAAATAAATAAAAGCAAAAAATTGGGATTGTGCCATGCATATTATCAGATCATACGTAGTGCATTGTAATTGGGAATCAAAGGCAAAAGAAGCCACAAGAACTTCATAAACACATGAAAATTAAATAGCACCATACAGCATAACCAGTGGATCACAGATGAAATTAAAGAAGCAAGTAGACAGTTACTATAATTAAATGATAATGATGATACAACATACTGGAACTTAGGGAACACAAGAAAAACAGTCCTGGGCCCGGCGGGATGGCTCAGTGGTCTAAAGCGCCTGCTTGGGCAGCTTCAGGGACCGCGGTTCGATCCCCAGCGCCACATGCTGCGCCAGCCCTGCCCTCCGGGCGAGCTGAGCTAGCCATAAAAATGAGTGAATAAACAAACAAAGGTTCTGAAACAAGAAAAATAAATAAATAAATAAATAAAAGGAAAAACAGTCCTAGGAGGAAAATTTATTGCAGTGAATACCCATATCAGAAATACAGCAAGAGCAAATAAACAACTTAATGGTAAACCTCAAACTTCTAGAAAAGGAAAAGCAGGCTAAGCCAAAAGCTCATATAAAGGAAGAAATCATAAAAATCAAAGCAGGAATTAATGCATTGCAGACTAAAAAAATACATAACAAATAAATAAATTGCGAAGTTAGCTCTTCGAAAGATTAAATAAAATCCTATCCAAACTTATCCCAAAAACAGGAAAAAAGGACAATTTGGAACTAAAGAGTTGACAGAATAACACACCCTGAAGAAATATAGAAGATCTTCTACACATACCTTGAAAACTTGTATTCTAATAAAATGCAGGGCCTGGTGAGATAGCTCAGTGGTACAGCACCTGCCTAGCAAGTGCAAAAACTTAGTACCAAAAAAAAAAAAAAAGGTGAAAGACAGAATCCTAGCTACATATGAATTTCCAAACCTGAATAAGTAAGATATAAAAATATTAAATAAATAAACCAATCCCAATCAATGAAATTGAACATGCCAACAAAGAAAAACAAAGGCCCTGACAGAATCACCACAGAATTCTGCAAGAAGTTTAGATAAGACCTAACACCACTACTTCTCAAACTCTCTAATGAAATTGAAAGGGATGCAATACTCCAAAATTCATTTGTAGAAGCAAAGATTGACCTGATACTAAAGCTAAAAAAGGACCCAACTAAGAAAGAGAACCACAGGTCAAACTCCCTGATGAACATAGATGCAAAAATCCTCGGTAGGATACTGACAGAAAGAATGCAGCAAATCATCACGATTATTCACCATGACCAAATAGGATTCACCTTAGGGATGTAGGGATGGTTCAACATATGTAAGTCACTATGTATATCATACCATCTTAATAGAGCTAAGGGCCGAAATAATCTGATCCTATCAATAGATGCCAAAAAAAGATTCCAATCCTGAATGGAATTGGAATTCTGTCATGGTAAAATTGGACATAAAGTCTTTATTGCAATCTGACAGAGGCCATCTATGACCAACCAATTGCCAACATCAAACTAAAAGGACAAACGTTGAAAGTTTTCTCTCTAAAATCAGAGACAAGACAGGAATGGCCACTGTCTCCACTCTTATCCAACATGGTCCGGGAATCTTTAGCCCAAGCAATTAGAAAAGATAAAGAAATAAAAAGAATAGTGATAGGAAAGGAGAAATTCAAATTATCATTATTTGCAGATGACATAATACACTACATAGAAAACCTCAAAACTTCCACTTTAAAAAAAAAAAAAAAAAAAAAAACTTAAATTTATTTATTTTTTTAAAGAATTTTTTTATTTTTTTTTTCTTGTTTCAGAACTTTTGTTTGTTTATTTTTATGGCCAGCTCAGCCTGCCCTGAGGGCAGGGCTGGCGCAGCATGTGGTGCCGGGGATCGAACCACGCTCCCCGCAGCCTCCCAAGCTTTCCAAAGCAGGTGCTTTAGACCACTGAGCCATCCTGCCAGGCCCCAAAACTGTTAAGTTTAATAAGCAAATTCAATAACATAGATGGTTGTAAAGTCAACGCTGAAAAATCACTATCTTTCCTGCACATGAATGACAAACTCACTGAAAAATTAGAAAAACCCTTTCCCAATAGCACCCAGAAATGAAATACCTAGGAATAAATCTAATGAAGGATGCAAAAGACCTCTACATTAAAAGCTATAGCACTCAGAAAAAGGAGGTTAAAAAGGATATCAGAAAACAGAAAGATATTCCTTTCTCTTGGGGAGGAAGAACTATTGTGAAAAGAACTATATTTCCAAAACTGTTACACAGATTTAATACAATTTCTATCAAAATTCCAACAGCACAGCTCATAGAATTAGAGAAAACAATCATAAAATTCATTTGAAGCCAGCATAGACCTAGAACAGCAAGGAAATTCTGCACAGCGAAGCCAAGCTGCAATCCCTGACTTTAATTATAGTATAACACTACTGTCATAAAAAAAAAAAAGGCACATTACAGGCAAAATACTTACCTGAAGGTCAGTGGAACAGACTGGAAGATGCAGAAACAGCTCCAGACAGACTCAGCCACTTTATCTTTGACGAACATGCCGAACACAATCTCTGGAAGAAAGACAGCATTTTAATAAGCGGTGCTCAAAACATTGAATCTGTATGTGTCAAAGATTAATATTAGGTCCATATATTTCACTCTGCATTAATCCAAACTGGAAATAGATCTAAGATCTAAATATTAAAGCAGAAATATTAACTCTTCTGGGCAAGAGAATAAGTAAAACTCTTGAAGACATTGGTGTAGGCAAAGATTCTATGAATGAAACCCTGACTGCATTGGATGTGTCACAAAGGATTCACAGCTGGGATCTCATCTTATTAAAAATATTTTGCACAGCCAGAGAAATCAACAAAGAGAAAACACACAATAGGAGAAACAGTATTTTGTCACATGTTCCACAGACAAAGGATTACTACCAAGAACATATAAAAACCCCCCCCCAAAAAAAAAGATTGCCCAAATCTAAAACCCCAATCCCCAAATGGGCACCTAAGATGAATACATACACTCTTCTCAGATGAAGAAATACAAACAGCAAATAGATTAAAAAATGGTCAACAGCATTGGTCATCAGAGAGGCACAAATGTAAATAACACTGAGATTCCATCTCATCCTGGAAAAAATGGCTGTTATTAAGAAATCAACTAATAATAAATGCTGACAGTGCTGTGGGGTAAAAGAAACCCTTTGCTACTGCTGGGGGGAGTGTAGACTGGTGTAAGCACTGTGGAATCAATGTGGACATTTCTCAAAAAAGTAGGACTGGAGGTTCCATTTGAACCAGCTGTTCCCCTTCTAGGTATCTTCCCAGAAGAATGAAAAGCAGCATCATACTGCAGCAATATATATGCACCCATGTTTATAGCAACATTCATAATAAGTAGATCTTAGAAGCAACACAAATGCCCATTAACTGATGGATGGATAAAAACTGGCATGATCCTTTTGCACCGTGGAGTACGACTTAGCCATACAAAGGAAAAACTGAAAACTTTTATAGGTAAGTGCATGCAACTCGAGACAACACTCATATGTGAAATACACCAGACACATGTCCAAATACCATTTTATCTCACAAGCATTAGAAGTTGAAAGAGTAAATGTGATATAAAATGTACACTAGATATTACAGAATAGCAAGAAAATGTTCAAAAGGAAAAATTGGGATGGGAAAAAGGAGAAAAAAAGAAGGGAAAGAAAAATATGATAGGTGAGATGGTTGTATTTCTAATTTTTCTTGATTTATTGAAAAGAGAGGTTTGTACTAATATTGTTTGGACAATTAAATTCCTCTATCTCGTACTCAGAATAACTATCTTAAGATAACAATATACAGTGAATTAACTGTGGTGTTCTACTCTCATCTTCTAAAATTTTGTTTTATTCTCTCTTTACAATGAATAAATGCAAACTCACCCCAAAGACAGATGTCTTATTATCCTACTTTGTCAATATTTTTCTCCCAAATTTGTTTCTTTAGAGAATTATCACGAAAATATCCAGAACGCTTAGCAATGGATTAATCTTATAACCTCAAAAATATAAGCAATGTTTCCCCTTCAAATTCTCTCTCTCTACCTTAGGAAAACAATAGATTCAGATAAAACTGGTTAAATAATTCAGGTTTTATTTCCCAATACTTCCGTTTCTGAATTCACACTACTTGGTAGCTAAAATTCAAGCCCTAAAGGGACTCAGATAGCATCAGAGCATTCCATGCTCTCTGAGTTTGCTACAGGAGCAATTCCATCCCAACATGGACTTAGAAGACAGAGTTCACTTGTGCCAGTCCTTGGCACTGCCAGCACCAAAAGTGAGCAGCTGGACTTGCTCCGCCTGACCTGCGGTCTCACCACTGAGGAACCTGGCATACTCCAAACAGAACTCCCTACGAATAACAGTGACCAAACACGACATCTCACACTCTCCCTTCCGGTCTTGTAAAAGCCCGATTTCTCATTTCATGAGACAAACAATAAAAACTCCTTATAATGTCTGAAGCCACAATATTCTTAAAAGCCTTTGAGGGGAATGTTGTTTTCCAGATCTTATGGTTCTTTAGCCTTTCAAAGTTAATGTTTAGGTGTACCCCTTGTTTTGTTTTCTTTTTGTTTGAGCGGGGGGATTATTACAGAAATTCACTGATGTACACATGACTATGGAAAGACTTTTTAACTGAAACTAGCACCAACACACACCACTTAGGTAATTCCTTAAATAATGTCTTTCGATATTTGAATAGCAGAATTAAAAGGCATTGGTGTGTGCATACGCTGTGGGGCCTGCGTAATTGGCACCAGCAGAAACCACAGCCGCTGGGAACCTGCAGACCGTCTGCTGTCCCCTGAGCCAGGCGGCTCTCCTGCTGTCCCCTGAGCCAGGCGGCTCTCGGGGCTCCATCCGTTCCACGAGCAGGTGGGTGGATCGGCCAGCTCAGAGGTACCAGTCAGATGGAAAGGACTGAGATCCCTGAAAAAGCACACGGAGCATGCAGAGCAGATGTCCACACAGATGGAGGACGAGGGGACAGGCAAGGACCAAAGTATTGGGAGAATTTTTAGTTTTCTTGGTAGAAGAAATCAAAATGAACGCAGTGTCAGGTAAAGGAAGAATATAGCTGAAGCTGGGCCTCTGTCCCAGAGCGGCCGTGCAGCTGACATGGGCAAATATTTCAGACGTTTTTCAAAGCATTCACTTTTCCAAATATAAAGAAGTTGGAGTGCATGAACTGTAAATTTCCACTCAGTCCCAAACTGTACTCTTGTATGTAAATTACCTCCTTTGATTCAGCTGCAATAGCCGGGCGTGGTGGCACACGCCTGTAATCCCAGCACTCGGGAGGCTGAGGCAGGAGGATCGGTGAGAGTTCGAGACCAGCCTGTGCTACAAAACTGAGCTCAAGGCCAGCCTGAACTGTACAGCGAGACCCTGTCTCAAAAAGACAAAAAAAGAGAAAGTATCAATTGTCTTAGAAGAAACTATTGCAATATAAAAAGTCTATAATGAGCTTTGACTGCTATGATGTGGCAGGTTTGTGGTAGCAACTTGATTTTGTGTTAACTCTGCTATGTTATAAGTTCATTATTTTATTTCAGGGTTCAGTTTTAAAAGATAGACTGCCAGAAAGTTAGACTGACTCACAGAAAACAATAAGAGAAACTAAAATGAATGAAAAAAAATCTGTCTTTGTATCACAATTCAACTATTACTTTAAGCCTCAAGTTACTGACCATCGAATAGTGTCCAGTCTGCACTGATATAAAAATGTCAAGGCTAGGGAGATAGCTCGGTGGTCCAAATGCCTGCATGGCAAGTGCAAGGACTCAGGTTCAATCCCCCACAGCATGTGGGGCTGGCTCCAGAGCCCCAGGCGTGGTGGTGCATGCCTGTAATCCCGGCGCTGAGAGGCTGAGACAGGAGGATCACTACAAGTCCGAGCCATGAAGTGAGACCTCTTACCAAACTAAAGATTAAAAACTAATAATAAAATAAATTTAAAAATAAAAATTCAATTATGATTTGACAACTATTCCTTTTCATGCATCTTAAAATACGTTAGTACAAAGTAGGAGTGAAGAAAACACAAATACTTTGTATAGAAAGCAAAAATATATGTATTACTTCCCACAACTTCAGTCTAAAAAATAATAGCTTCAGGGTCATAAAGTTAAGGTAAAAAAGATATTGACTTAGGTAGAAGATTATAGAATTATACAAAACTATATTAGATTTATATCAGCTTGGTATATTATTTGACAAATATTGGATTAGCTCTCGTCTATCTCACAGTTACAGAGCTATTTTAGTTTGCATCTCTAAAAGAATAAACATCGATTTTACACTTTCAAATCGGTTCCTGTAGAATCACAGTATGGCTCCCCCTCTGGGTCTCAATTTGGTACAAATTATTCCAAGCAATTTCGATTGTACCAGCTGTTGTTTTGATTGGCCATCCCCGAGCTAGTCATGGAGAAGCCGGCTCACTAATGTGTGTTACAGTGCAAAGTAAATTCCCCTCAAAGGCTTTTACAGGTGTCTCCTTCCCACCTTCCCTTCCAGATTTGCATAATACCATGGGAACTCCTTAGCCATTAGACTTGGTCACATGTAAACTCGGATCTTCCGGCACGTGGCCTGATGACCGATTCCATTACTTCGTTTTCACGAGCGTCAGGGAATTCACTAAAGGAATTTGCATTTTTATTACCTGCTTCCAAACCATGAAGCTGCCGAGCATGTGTTAGGTGAAAGCTACGCACATGGACAAAATTGACTTTCTGGAAGAAACGCAAGCGAACACGAGTCTGTGCGGTTTGATGGTTGCGAGCGCATGCGCAGCATGTGTTCAAGCAAGGGGAGACAATACGGGGAGGCAAATGAGGCTCTGCAAGCTCATCAGGCTCCCCGTCAAATACAAGCAAGAGCACCAGCATTCCCCAGTGGGCTGAGCAGGTAGCTCAGTGGAACAAGCGCTTGCCTGGCAAGCGCAACATCCTGAGTTCAATCCCTGGCACCACGAAAAATAAAAAAAATAATAAGACATTTCAACCAAACGATTCACTACTATTCTGTTCACAGTGTTTTCATTCCTTGGCTAATGAGTTTACTTTTCTTTATCAGTTCTCTGCCGTTCCAGAGCATTAATTCTACAGAATACACAAGATCTTATGTGTACCTAAGACTGCAAGATGTTGATTTACTTCATCGCCAAATCAATGGCCACTGAGTAATTCTGTTGAACGTGCCTTTGCCATAGGTGCTGGAGAAATCTCCTTCCCAGCCTTCGCGTGAGCTCCCTGTGAGCCCGGGGTCATCCCTAGAAAATGACTCCTGTAACCTGTAAATGCAGGCCGGGGATGTAGCTCAGTGGTGCAGCGCCTGCCTAGCAAGTGCAAGGCCCAGAGTTCGATTCCCAGTCCCAAAAAACAAAATAGTAAAAAAGACCTGTAAATGCTTCTTTAATCAGAGCAACCGAATTTTCTTTAAAAAATATACTTCTCTGACATTGCTCCCAGAAAAATAAAAGGTGTCATGGATATAAAACATGAAAAGAAAGTATTCTTTTGAAAATTGTTCAAACACTAAATATTTCTTAAAAGTTCTATCTAAAGGTAGAGAAAAAAATAATTAGAAATATACTGTACGATATTTTCTAGTGATCTTTCTTCTGGTTAGCAAAGTCCTTCCTCTCAGGTGTTACTGACGCAGCAAGCACATCAGATTATTTTCTCAGCATACACTGCCAAGTAAAAAAAAAAAAAAAAGAAAGCAAGAGGCAAATGCAGTCTCTGAAGTTTCTCTCCCACCAAGTTAAGTTTACAGTAAAAGAATGAATTTGGCCAAGCCAGTTTGCCTGTGACTACCAACAACCATGTACCTGTTTTCCAAACCAAATCCAGCTCACTCTAAAGCCTTGGCAGGGGCGTGGTGGCGCACGCCTATAATCCCAGCACTCAGGAGGCTGAGGCAGGAGGATCGGTGTGAGTTCGAGACCAGCCTGGGCTACAATAGTGAGCCCAAGGCCAGCCTGAACTGCATAGTGAGACCTTGTCTCAAAAAGACAAAAAATAAATAAATAAATAAATAAAGCAAGCCTCGGCAGCACATGGCTCTCGTGCTCTACTTGGAAACACAGCAATGGGACTCCACTAACAGCCCAAGGACGACCCTGCGTGTGCAGCTGCCCGTAAGACTCATGACAATGCCAGCCTCCAGCGTGACCTGGAAGGGCTCTGAGGAGTGCTGGATTCTCCCTCCTTATTCCTACAAGGGAAGAAAGTTCAAGGTGGAGTGTCGTGATTACCCAACACTTCCAGCAAGTCCCTGTCTTGAGCCTGATGTAGCTGGGGATTAATTAGAGACTTCCTCAGCTCTCACTCTTCCCTGGGCGGCTGTTGGAAACTTCCCGGGCTTTCCTTACCTTTCCAAGTGTTGAGCCACCACATCTGCAGTGTGTGATCCTAAGTACGGTGCCCCAAATGCTAAATGATCAGAGGGTGTAGAACACATGCTGCGTGTGTGTATGTGCATGTGTACTTGGTGCGCGTGCGCGCGCACACACACACACACACACACACACACACGTTCCACTGTCCGTGCCAAAGCAATTCAAGACAAATCCCTGTTCATCCAGTTGTTTTCATGGGAGAGCGGGCTGCCCTAAGAAGAGTCACTTAGGAGTAACCAGATAATTTCTCTCTTCTCCAAGTCATCCGCCAGCCCACTTCCTGTGCGTGGCACACAGGAAGACCAAGAAGCCTGACCTGGGCTGCCTCACGGCAGCAGCCTCCTCTCACTCTCCCCTAGGTGCCAACTCCAAAGCTGCAGCAACAGCAGTGAAACCTGACTGACTGCTGAAGCAGCTCACTGCCGAGGCCCCTGGGACCCCAAGTCACACTCAGATAACCCTGCGCCTTGTCCTTGTGGGGATGGTGAAGATGGCCTTCATTCCAACCCTCCGCCTTTCTTCTGAGTAAGATTTCAGATTTAGAAAATATCGTAAAACATTTAATGATCATAACCTTTTAAATGCTACAAATTATTTTGCCTTATTTCTTTTTGCTCTTTGAAAAACAAAATTCATTGCAACTATCCTGATTTTAAAAACAAATAAACAATTATGCTAGAGGAGAGGAGAAAAAATATTCATGTTTATTCAATAACTCTTGCTGTAATGATGTTCCGGAGTCCGGAGCAACCACTCTCCATAGTTCATTGGCTTTTACTGTGGGCAGAGGACTGAATGGTGGCATATTGTTAGCGCGTAGCACAGTGGGACACTCTGAGCTTCTCCAAGCTGCACAACCTCCGGGAAGCCTGCCAGACACGCGCGCACCTCTCCGGATCCAATCTGTCCTCACAACTAGCCTGTTTTGGCTGGAGCGTAATTTCCACACCTCACTATTGAAAAAGGCCGTGATGAGGCGCAGAAGCTTCTCTAATTGCTCCCATTCGGAAGGAGTGTTGTAGGAAGCTGAGTTAGATAGAAATACTATAGGCAGTCAGACAGGGCCAGGCCGTCAAGGACAACATGGAAGACCAGGTGACTTTACAACCAGAGACAGACACTCCTCCGCCATGAGCCAGGTCTCAAGACAAGAGCAGACAAAATCAACTACGTACTTCCGTGAGGGTGGGTATCAGGGATCGATATGCTAGGTAAGTATCAATCACCTTAAAAGACCCTGGAAAGAATCACAAGCCCAAGCCCAATAGGTGGTGTTCTTGCCCGCTTGCTACGTGACTTGCCTTCCCATTGGATACCGACGTTAATCAATTTTAGCTGAGCAATGGTGCTTGTAATCTCATTGGTTGACCATAGTCTTTGTCCCACCTCATACCCACCTAAGCAAGTTCCCATGTCTTCTCTATAAAAGTCTCTGAAAGAAACAGCTTCCCAGGGACACCCACTCAGGACCCCGCTCCTGTCCCTCTCTTGGACAGGAGCTTTATTTCCCTCAATAAATACATTCTGCTCATTACCTCCACTTGTTCCTAAAATTTATTCTTTGGTTTTAGAGAACACAAACTCATCCAAAGTACTTTTTCAGATTGGGGATCGGTTTTCCCTATATCATTTGGATGTTCCCTGTTAGAGATCAGCCACCCCGGGTCAGTTTTGGTTTTTTTGTTTTTTTGTTTTTTCCTGTATCATTACTATGAAAGAAAAAGTGGCCACATGATATGATATGTAGGTCAATTTGATTGCCGTAACGATTTTAATATGTACATCAAAACCATTGTATACAATGAGGAATATACAGTTTAAACAGTCTTAAAGTCTTCAAAGTCGTAAAAGAAATGCAATAGCAACAAATGCCATACTAGGGCCGGCAATACAGCTCAGAAAACTAAGCACTTGCTTAGGGAAGCATAGGGGCCAGGGTTTGATTTCTGGCCCCACCTGCCATACCAGCTGCACTCCAAGGCTCACTGAGCTGACAAAGGAGTCCAGGTGTGGTGGTGCGCACCTGTAATCCCAGCAGTTGGGAGGCAGGCAGATCACTCTGTGTCAAAGCTGCATAGTGAGACCCTGCACACACACAGAAAAAACACCACACCAAGAATACTTTGAACGTACCTTGTCTTCTTCCAGTCTAATAATTTTCACGATTGAGTGAACATCTTTAAACACCCTGATAAATAATCATATCCTTTACTAGGCTTTCAATAGTTTCTCTCTTATGCTCACAGTGTTGTGAGGTAACTCTGAGAGGTCTTCTGCTAGCAGGTTTTCAACCAACATCACGTTTTCATATATATTTATCTTTTGGTTGCAGGCATGACCCTCATTTGTGAGGGAAATCTCTGTCGCTACATACAGCCAGTAGGGAATCCCACCCACAGCCACATTTCCAAGGTCAGCTCTTCCTTCTGTAACTTCCATTCACTTTTGTAGAGATAGGAAACTAGCATCTTAAGAAGCAGAGAATAAGGGCTGGGGAGATAGCTCAGTAGAATAAACCCTTGCCTAGCAAGCTCAAGGTCTTGAGTTCAATCCCCAGTATCAAAATATATATATATATATATATATATATATATATATATATATATATATATATAGCCAGGCGTGGTGGCTCACGCCTGTAATCCCAACACTTGGGAGGCTGAGGCAGGAGGATCAGTGCGAGTTCGAGACCAGCCTGGGCTACAAAAGTGAGCTCAAGGCCAGCCTGAGCTGCATAGTGAGACCCTGTCTCAAAAAAAAAAAAAAAAAAAAAAAAAAAACACGTTGACTACCAATTTCACCCCACTTTTATTTTTCTGTTCTCTGCTAGACCTTCATCTCTGGTAGCCAATTTCCTCTTCCTTTTGTCTAGTTTTATAAAATGTCATGTGGACTTAGCAGGGGCAGCAAGGAGGTGACACCACCATCCCTTTATCTCTGTGTGTAGCTGGCGTACAGTGGCCTGTCCTTGACACATTCTGAAAGAAATGATGCGGCTGTTTGTTACCCATGATGTGCATCTGTTGATTACCCTGGGATTAGTGGATTAAGGAACTAACAGTCAAGGGCCACTGATATAGCTCAGCAAGTGCAGTGAACGGGATTCGATCCCCAGTACTGCATGCCGTGCCAGCCCCACCCTTGGGCATGTGGAGCCCGCGGGGAATGATGGTGCATTCATGCATGGGGAGGCTGAGAGAGGGAGATCAGTAGGAGAGAGGCCCTGCGCCAAAAACATGAAATGTAACGAGTGAATAAATAAAAATGAAGAACTAATGATCAAGTTTGTACTTTATGAAATTAGGCACAATTAATATAGCATAGTACCTGAAATTTGAACTATATTTAGGGTATCATTTAACTAGTCTCTGGTAACTGAAATTTGCACCTACGTATAGCAACAACAGCCTGGTTTTTTTTTGTTTTGTTTGTTTGTTTTTTTTTTTAACAACAGCCTGTTTTGTAAGCTCCCTTAATAATCCTCGTAGCATTAAGATAGAACTGGCTAACTAGAAAGAAGATTTTATTATTGAACTTAGCAAATTTTTTTTCTCTCATTCCCACGCAAAATGCTTTTTTTTTTTTTTTTTTTTGTCTTTTTTGAGACAGGGTCTCGCTATGCAGTTCAGGCTGGCCTTGAGCTCACTTTGGTAGCCCAGGCTGGTCTCGAACCAATCCTCCTCAGCCTCCCGAGTGCTGGGATTACAGATGTGCACCACCACGCCCGGCTTCCAAAATACCTTTCACACAGAGTACAATTCTTATTTCTTATTTGAACTGTCCCTTTCCTCTTCATGGTAGGATTATTAAGCTATGAAAGTCATTGCACACCTGCACTCTTATAAGTACTGTTGTCTAACTGAAGATGGTGTTCATGACGATATCCACCTCATCCGAAGCTCTTTGTAGCCCACCTTCCTGAAGGTCAGATTCAAGGCCACATCCGTCTCCGCTGAGGCTAGGAGTCTGCAGGTGAACTGATTTCCATATACCAAGAAGAGATGGCCCTGGAGTTGTGGAAGGTAGAAGTCAGCATCATGCCATGTGGGCTCTTGTCTGGTCCTTTAAGGTGGTGGCATCATGGATTTCCTAAGAGTCAGCCCTTGGTTTCATGATGCCAGGAAACAGGTGCAAGAGCAGGAGCTCAGCTGCGGTGGCCAAGTGCAACATCGCGCCATGACACAACCCTGGCTACCTGACACTCCCTGAAGAGACAGAAAGCAGCCTTAGACCCCATAAGAAATCATTATCTGCATTAACTTCTTCGGACTGCATATCTAGATCAGCTTCTCTCTTTCTAATGGCTGTGTGTGTTCAACTGAAACAACACAAGTAGAGAGCGTACACCATGCTTCCTCTAGCTATTCCCCAATGATGAGACCTATTTCCTAGCTGTGATTATTGTAGATTAAATCCCTCTCCACATTCTGGACCATAACTCTGCACACGAAGTATTCATGTTCTTTTGAACTCCAAGTTGCCTTGATAAATCTCTCCCTGAGCTTATTCTCCAACCAACAGTATCCACCTCATTAGCAGGAGTGGTCTGCGTCAACACAATGGCACTTGTTTGTGCTATGTGCCCCTTAAAACTACTCTGGTCCAGGGCTGGAGAGACAGCTTGGTGGTCTAAATGCCTGCCTGGCAAGCTCAAGGACCAGGGTTTGCACCCTGGTACTGTGTGGGGTGCCAGCTACACAGGCAATGAAACCAGGCATGGTGGTACGCTCCCATAATCCCAGGGCTGGGGAGGCTGAAACAGGAGGATCACTATGAGCCTTAGCTATATAGTGAGACCCTGTATGAAATAAATGAATACTCTAGTCTATATTGAAAGTTCCTAGTGTTCTGACTTCTCATTGTCATACTAGTCCATGCCACTTTTATTAAAATCCTTTCAAAATATGTCAGCCAAAATTGTTCTTATTTCTGCAAGTCAATAATAGAAAAAAATATTTTCAGTAAAGTTCCAGAAATAAATGTTTTAGGCTTACAAACTCTGCTGTATCCATGCAGCTGTCTCACTGCAGCACAAGAAGAGCAACAGACAAAGCCCAACAAGCGTGGTACCTGTTACTAACACTCTGTGTGTAAAACCAGATCGTTGACTACATTTGGGAAAAGGGCTGTGTTTTTTAAATTATAGTTTACTACAATTAACATTTCTAAGGAAAATAAAACTGATGAATAATGCCAGGTATGACAGGCATGATGGCACGTGTCTATCGTCCTAGTACTAGGAAGCCCAAGGGAGGAGGACTGACAGTTCAAGGCCAGCCTATGCTACATGGTGAGTTCAAGGCCAGCCTCCAGTATAAACACAGTGTCCCAGAGAGACACAGACAGACAGACAGACAGGCAGACAGACAGACAGACATGGACAGGGAGACAGAGAAACAAAAAGAGACAGAGAGACAGAGAGACAGAGACAGAAGACAGACAGAGACAGGGAGACAAAGAAACAGAGAGAGAGGATGTGCAGAGAATAATTAAATCTGATTTGGAGTCCAGCACACACCAAATGTTTGCTAACTTGATAACCAGGATGTTTGTGTATAAGTCTGAATAACTCCACGTGTGACAGTAAAGGAGAATACATTAGAAAATAATTATTACAGGCTGAAAGGTCACAAGAGAATGAGCATTCTGGAACCAACTCTTGGTGGATACCAAGGGTCAAACGTACACGAGCAAGAAATAGACACTTTGAAGATTCTTTTGTTCTTGTGTGAAGGTCCAGATGAAGCACTCATAGCCCTCATGCAGCTCTCTTCTTTACAGGGATTCCTACACCACCGTTCTTTCTTCAATTTATAGCCTCACATCATTTTCATAGAGCAAGAACAAGGGGGGAAAGCAGACAGAAAGCGTCCCACCTCTGGAAAGCCTCCACTACCGAGATGCGCGCCAACACCAGGGGCCGGCCCTACTCAACAGTCCCATAACCACACCCTTCATGTGCACAGAAGGCTGAGAAACACTAGTCACCACCTGGAACATTCCAGTAAATGGAACTTGGCTAATTGATCGCCACCCAGGGTAGTGGGAAGGAAACCCAGGTCTGAAACTTAGATCTTTTGTTTGTTTGTTTTATGGCTGGTTCAGCCTGCCCAGGAGGGGGGTGCTGGCACAGTATGTGGTGCCAGGGATTGAACCACGATCTCTGCGGTTGCCTAAGCTTTCCTAAGCAGGTGCTTAAGACCGCTGAACCGTCTCGCTGACCCTACGCTATTCTTTCCAGCATGAAGATTGTCCTTCTCAGGAGAAAACATGACGGAAAAGGCCGAGTCCGCCTCCAGCTCGTGAGTGCAGCCCCTTGCTTCCCCACTGCCAGTCCACACCGCTACCAGCCCTCCATGGAGGATGATATCACTGCACTTGTTGTGGACAATGGCTCCTGCACATGTAAGGCCGGCTTCACGGGAGAGGAAGCCCCATGCGTCACTTTCCACCATTGTGGGGCACCCAAGGCACCGGGGTGGCATGGTAGGCACGGGTCAGAAGGACTCCTGTGTGGGAGATGAAACCCAGAGCAGGAGAGGCATCCTGACTCTGAAGTACCCCACCAAGCACAGCATCGCCACCAACTGGGAGGACACGGAGAAGATCTGGCACCACACCTTCTACAACAAGTTGCATGCGGCTCCTGAGGAGCATCCTGTGTTGCTGACCGAGGCTCCCCTGAACCCCAAAGCTAACCATGAGATGACCCCGATCGTGTTTGACACCTTCACCACCCCAGCAACGTACCAGGCCATGCAGGCTGTGCTGTCCCGGTACGCCTCTGGTTGCACCACTGACATTGTGATGGGCTCTGCTGATGGGGCCACCCACGCTGTGCCCATCGACAAGGGCTATGCCCTCTCCCATGCCATCCTGTGCCTGGACCTGGCTGTCCAGGGCCTGACAGACTACCTCATGAAGATCTTGACTGAGCGTGGCTACCAGTTCACCACCACGGCTGAGTGAGAAAACATTGGTGACATCAAGGAAAAGCTGTGTTATGTTGCCCTGGACTTTGAGCAGGAAATGGCCACTGCTGTATCCTCCCCCTCCCTGGAGAAGAGCTACGAGCTGCCCGATGGCCAGGTGGCCACCATTGGCAATGAGTGATTCTGCTGCCCAGAGGCTCTCTTCCAGCCCTCCTTCCTAGGCATGGAGTCCTGTGGCACCCATGAAACTACCTTCAACTCCATCATGAAGTGTCACGATGACATCCATCAGGACCTCTGTGCCAACACAGTACTGTCCGGTGGTTCCGCCATGTACCCAGGCATCGCCGGCAGGATGCAGAAGGAGAGCAGGGCCCTGGCCCCCAGCACGATGAAGATGAAGGCCACCACACCCCTGGAGCGCAAGGACTCTGTGTGGGTCGATGGCTCCGCCCTCGCCTCGAACTCCACCTGCTAGCAGATGTCGATCGGCAAGCACTGCACCCTCCACATGTGCCGCAAACACTTTTAGGCAGACTGTTACTTCTCTGCGTTTCACCCTTTCTTGACAAAAAACCTAACTTGCGCTCAAAATGAGGTGAGATTAGTGTGGCTTTGTTTTTCTTTTTTGTTTTGTCTTTTGTTTTGGCACTTTTGACTCAGGATTGAAAAATCGAAATGGTGACAGTGATAGCAGTCGGTTGGAATGAGCATCCCCAGGGTTCTACGATGTGGCCGAGGGCTTTGACTGCACATTGTTTTTTTGTGTTTTTAATCATTCCAAATATCGTCAAATGCATTATTACAGGAAGTCCCTCCCCCTCCCAAAAGCTGCCCAGCTCCTCTGCACAGAGGGCCCAGGCCTCTCCAAGTCAGTGCAGGGGAGGCAACAGCATTGTTTTTGTGTAAATCATGCAATGCAAGATCTTTTAATCTTCATCTTAATTCTATTTTGTTTTATTTTGAATGGTCAATCATCACGGCCCCCTTTTCTCTCTCAATTTGATGTAGGAAGGCATTTGGTTTCCCTGGGAGTGAGCTGAGGTATGGAGGCAGCCAGGGCTTCCCTGTCTCAGGGAAGAGACCTTCCCAGGTTTCAAACTGGCTTGAGACCAGTTTGATTAAAGTGCACATCTTTAAAAAGAAGGACAAAGGAGGAGGAGGAGGAGGAGGAAAGGAAGAGGAAGAAGAGAAAGAAGAAGGAGGAGGAGGAAGAGAGGAGGAGGAGGAGGAG
>PVJA010005446.1:0-11844 GCA_004027025.1 Myocastor coypus
AGTACATTTTCCACATCTTTTGTGATGTGGGGTCACAACCCACCTGACTAAATTTTGGCAAACTGCATGTAGGCAGTGGTATAATATGTGATTATTTGTGTTACAACAAGGTCACAGATATTTAAGTAGCCAGTTTGGACCCTGAGGTAGAAAGTATTGTAACTGAAAACGAGGACTACAGCACAAAGCCAAAAACAAAACAGAAAAAAACCCTTCCATCATCTTGAGGTTGCTTGGATTCCTGTCCTCTACATTTCTTTTGCATACACAAGAAAAAAAAAAAAATCCTATCTTGTTTATAGTGCTGCTACTTTGAATTTTCTATCGCAGCTAATTCAAACAGATATTTTAATATAACCACTGGTTACATATGCTTTCTCCATTCATCTGGGATACCCATACTATAATTGTTTCGTGACACGCCATGCCACTTACGAATGGGGTAAAGATTCATCAGTCATTCCTACTGCACTCCGAAAATCCCACCAAATCCAACAGAATGAATTTTATCCACAGTATAACATCAGAAAGGTCACCTTTCACACATGGAATGGAATAGAGATTTTTTTTTTAAGAGGCACAAACGCCTTTTGTTTATTTCATAGAAAACTCTATTCAAAATGACTTCTTTCTTCTCTTCAGCTGTCAATCTTATAAAACTAAGAGTATGTTCTTTATTTGCAAGCAACCCAAATCTCTCTAAAGTCTGCTATCAATTAAAAATAAGCACCTATTAGACACAATGTATTCTAGAGGAAGGTCAACAAACTTGGGAGTCAAACCCAGGGACACTCTGGGGCTTTATCACTTACTTGTAATGTGCCCTTGGCAAGTGATTTAGCCCTTATTTCCCATTTTTTCCATTGGTAACAGTGCTGGCAAACCTATTGTGTGTGTGCTGAGGCTGTCTGTTTTTATCATCGAAAATTAAAAGGTTCACCATCACACATCTATAAAAATGAAATCTCATACAGTGCTTGTGAAAAAAGAAGTTAATATACTCACTGCTCTAAATCCTTAACGAATGTTTTATTAACAAAGGTCTTTTTTTTTTTTTAAATTGGTACAAATGAAAGGCTATGGATTTTATGTCAGCAGAACTGCATTTTGCTAAGTCTTAGCCCCTACATTTGGCCATACTATTTCAACCTTAGTACCCTTAATTACTAAAAGCTATCTTCAATTGTCAGTCAAACTTACAATAACAGGGATATTAGTAATTGTAGCAATAAAATTTGTTAATACATTACATGATTATCAGGTATCAGACACTACACCAAGTCCTTTATTTTCACTGTTTTATTAAAATCTATGTTTGGGGCTGGGGAGATAGCTCAATAGAATAAGCACTTGCCTGGCAAGGGCAAGGGCCATAGTTCAATCCCCATTTCCACAAAAAAAAAAAAATAAAATAAAATAAAAAAATAACCTGTTTTTTTACCCTCTATAAATTTTTAAAGGTTTTAGAAAACAATAACAAAGTAGTAAAGACAGCATGTGTGAGAGAAATATGTAAACTTATTTTATATATATATATATATATATATAAAATCATTACTGATTGGACAACTGTTCACCCCCCCCCCCATGTATTTTGTACGGGGTTTCACTATGCAGCCCAGACTCGTAGTGATTCCCCTGTTTTGAGCCTTCCCAGCCTGGGATTACAGGCATGCACCAGCACACTCCAGGGGTGGGGCCAGCACAGAGTGGGACTGGGTATCAAATCCTAGATAACTTCTTTTAGAAGTACTCCAAATTTTAGAAAGCACAAGAATCAAGCCATAGTAAGAGGTTAAACACGTTTCTTTTTAAAGCCCAGTGCTTAATTTCAAATGTAATCTAAAACCATAGCATGCTAAAAATAATTATTAAATCACTTACAATAAATGTGACAACAAAATGTCCATGCACAATATATTGCTTTTATTTCTTACTTTAAACAGTCCTCATCATTTGATAAGTATCTTAGCCATTTATCTAACAATTCTCATTCAGTAAGCAAAACCTACTAAGTACTCATGTCTACTGTGTAAATATGTTACATGCTGTATCTGCATATACTTTCTCTTTTACTTATAAATGTTTACTTCCCCAACACATATTTCTAAGTTGACTGAAATTCAGAAGTTTCACTTTTTAGAGAAACATTTACAATAGTATCTTACTTACAATATCATAACTGTTAGCACACTCAACGAAATTCTTTCTTATATAACTGTATATGTAAGCTCACTTTTCTGCATACTTTTTGCATAAATTCATGAAAACTCTAGCCAGTTTCTATTCACTTACTGGATATAATAAGAAATGAAAAGACCTAAGACTGAGAAATAGAAAGCACACAGACAGTCAGACAGAGAGACAGACAGACAGACAGACAGACAGATAGACAGACAGGCAGGTTGGACGGCCGGCAGACAGGCACGCACATGCACACCCCCAAACACACACACACACACACACACACACACACACACACACACACACACACACACACGGAATCCAAAAGTAGGGTTTTTTTGCTGAGCAACTCTGAGAGATAAAGCAATTATCCAATGCATAGATGATTAGAACATGCATGCTGAAAAAATGGACTCTGTCAATCAGATTCAAAACCAGGGGGGCCTGGCAGGATGGCTCAGTGGTCTAAAGTGCCTGCTTACGAAAGCTTAGGTGGCTTCAGGTACCACGGTTCGATCCCTGGCATCACATGCTGCGCCAGCCCTGCCCTCAGGGCAGGCTGAGCCGGCCATAAAAAATAAATAAATAAATAAATAAACAAACAAAAGTTCTGAAACAAAACCAGGAATGTATACATAAATATCCCCCACTCTGCACCGTAGCCCCGCTGCCAAGAGCTGGTCACGCGCCCCGCTAGCCTCACCCCTTCCACACACCCACAGCAGTTCTCCGTTAGCTCTCCATTTGCAAACCTGGACTGCAATGGATGGGTATGAATCTGGAAGTACAAAGTCAAGGTATCTGGCCTGCACACATTCTTCATTTAAAATTTCATTTTCACTGGTACACGTTTGTACTACATTATGATTTCGTTCCCTGCGGAGAGCTGGCACAATGCCGTGACACATCTTAACCATTTTTTTCATCTCTTTCTCTTCCCTCCATCTCTTGGTTGAAGTTTACCCTTTCCCTATTTCATATTATCTATGTTTTATTTTTCCTTTATTTATCTTCTGTATTGCTCCTATAAGAGAAACAATATATTTAAGCATATGTGTCTGATTTATTTCACTTAATATTCCAGTCTGAATTGTTCTATAAATGACTCAGCTTTATTCCTCTTTATGGGAGACCCCTATTCTATTGTGTATAAGTACTATATTTTCTTATCTCTTTATCTGTTTGCAGACATATAGGCTGTGTTATGGTTTATGTCTAGTTGTCCCCTGAAAGCCTCATGTAGTCATTGGGTGGGGTCTATGATAGATTGAGACTTGACTCATGAGTCACTGGATTATGTGTTTTAGTACTGATGGGATTATCGGTCTGAGTAGATCTGGGACTATGGGTGTGGTCTAGGGTGGATATCCCAAGGCAGAGAGCCTGATAGGAATATAAAGAGAGACAGAGAGACAGACTAGAGCTGTTGCTCTCTGCTACCCTGTTTGGTTAGCTACCTCCGCCACCAATTTGTTGTTGTTCCGCCACCATGAACTGGATGCTCTCTGCTGTTCCACTCAGCCTTGGGCCAGCCAAATATGGAGTGAAACCTCCACAAACTGTGAGCTAAATAAACCTTTCCTTCCTTCATTTTGAGTGTTGGGTATTTGTCCCAGCAACGAATAAAAAGAAACTAAGATAGAACTTGGTACGATAAAAGTGGAGTTGTTGCTGAGGCTATACCTGACCATGTGGATTACAAAGCTTTTGGGAATGGCTTACGTGAAGAGACAGGAAAGGTTCAGAGATGTTGCCTAAAAGCCAAGTACTAGAAGGGCTTCGGCTGTTCAGCTTGGGAGATTCTGCTCAGAGCTCAGACCAGAAGACTGACAGAAGGCCTGCCTGTAAAGACCAGGCTGAGGAGGTTTCTGCTGGGAAAAAAGGACAGCACTGGTCATCAGACCCCGGATGATTTGTGCTATGGATTGGCTGAAAGTCTTTCAGAATTTTGCTCATGTCCAGAGACTTTGCCTAAGACTAAGATTAAGCATGGTGGACTGATTAATCTTACAAGAGATATTTCAAAGCAGCAAACTACTGGGGCGGTGGCATGGTTGTTATTGGTTGCTTTTAGCCAGATTTAGGTTGAAAATCAAAAGCAAAGAGCCAGGAAGAATGATTTAAAATGTGAGCTTGGCCAGGAAGGAAGAACAAGAAAGCTGGGGACTGCGAAGATGGAGCTAAAAGGATCTCCATTGTTGGGAAGGAAGCAGAGAATCAAAAGGATGGCCTGAGGGCATCACAAGAGGCAGCAGCTCTCCACCCTTTGCAGCCTCAGAATTGCAAGGGAAAGAGGCTTTGCCTTGAGAAGAAAGCCACAGAGACCCAAGTACCAGAATGGCCGCAGCGGCCAAACCAGGTTCCAAAATGGCGCCCGCATGGAGAATATGGCTTTTGGAATCAGGATCAGAGTGCTCAGATATCTAGGCCCTTGATCCCTTCAGCCAAGAAAGAGGGAAGCCGGGCTACTGCTCCAGCTGGCAGCAACCCTTGGCATTACCTACATAGACATAGGCAGAATGCAGGAGATCTGAGGTTAAGGCTTCCACCTCGATTTCAGAAAAGGGCCTGGGAGGCCAGGCAATGCGCCCCTGAGAGGGAAGTGTGTGAAGCTGTGTGTGAGAAACCTATTCAGTGGAAACCCCAGAATCTCTCTCATAGGACAGGGAACGCAGAGGAAATGGACAGTGTTATGGTTTATGTCTAGTTGTTCCCCCAAAGCCTCATGGAGTCATTGGGTGGGGACTTCTAGAGTTTGAGACTTGATCCATGATCCCTGGGATTATAGGTTTTAGTATTGATGGGATTATGGGTAGAAGTGCTTCTGGGACTATGGGTGTAGCCTAGGGCGGGAGCTAAGGCGGAGATCCTGAATGTAATATAAGGAGAGACAGAGAGACAGACTGGAGCTCTAGCTGTTGCTATTGCTCTGCTGCCATGTTGGTTGGCTATCTCTGCCGCCATTTTGTTGCTGTTCTGCCGCCATGACCTGGATGCTCTCTGCTCTGTTCCACTCAGCCTTGGGCCAGCCGAATATGGACTGAAACCTCCAGTAACTGTGAGATAAATAAACCTTTCCTTCCTTCATCTCGAGTGTCCGGTATTTGTCCCAGCAATGAGCAAAAAAGTAACTAATACAGAACTTGGTACCAGAGAAGTGGGGTCGTTGCTGTTACTATACCTGACAATGTGGATTATAAGCTTTTGGAAATGGCTTATGAGAAGAGATAGGAAAGGTTCAGAGATGTTGGCTGAAAACAAAGCTGTAGAATGGCTTCGGCTGTTCAGCTTGGGCAATTTTGGTCAGAGCTTAGACCAGAAGACTGACAGAAGGCCTGCCTGTAAAGATCAGGCTGAGAAGGTTTCTGCTGGAAAAAAGGACAGCATTGGTCATTGGACTCCAGATGATTTGTGCTATGGATTGGATGAAAGTCTGTCAGAATTTTGCTCATGCCCAGAGACTTTGCCTAAGACTGAGATTAAGCATGGTGGACTGATTAATCTTTCAAAAGATATTTTAAAACAGCAAACAATTGGGGCAGTGGCATGGTTGTTATTGGTTGCTTTTAGCCAGATTTATGTTGAAAATCAACAGCAGAAAGCCAAGAAGTATGATTTAAAATCTGAGTTTCGCCAGAAAGGAAGCACCAGGAAAGCTGTGGACTGCAAAGATGGAGCTACAAGGATCTCCATTGCTGGGAAGGAACTAAAGAATCAAAAGGATGGCCTGAGGGCATTACAAGAGGTGGCAGCTCTCCACCCTTTGCAGCCTCCGAATTGCAAAGGAGAGAGGTTTTGCCTTGAGAAGGAAGCTGCAGAGACCCAAGTACCAGAATGGCAGCAGCGGCCAAGCCATGTTCTAAAATGGCACCTGCATGGAGAATATGTTTTTTGGAATCAGGATCAGAGTGCTCAGCGACCTAGGCCCTTGACCCCTTCAGCCAAGAGAGAAAGAAGCCCAGCTACTCCTCCAGCTGGCAGCAACCCTTGGCATCATCCACATAGGCCTATGCAGAATGCGGGAGATCTGAGGTTAAGAAGGCTTCCACCTCGATTTCAGAAGAAGGCCTGGGAGGCCAGGCAGTGTGCTTCTGAGAGGGAAGTGTGTAAAGCTGGGTGTGAGAAGCCTGTTCAGTGGAAACCCCAGAAGTTTGGAAAAGGCAGGAACATGGATCATGCTAAGAGGGGGCAAAGCTGGCCTAAGAGAGAAGCCACAGGAATTACCACCAAGAGTGCTGTAGGAGCAGAGTTGCATGGAGCTCACAACTCAGTGCAGACTGCTTCAGATGCTCCAGTTGGAACTATGGTATTTAATGCCCTGCTGGATTTTGGATATATGTTGGACCCAGTGTTTTTATTACCCTGTTGTTTGCAACTTTTGGAATTGTAATGTTTATCTTATGCCTTTGAATGTTGGATATGTTTAACTCTTCTATTGTACAGGGGCTCACAGTTGAGAGTTTGCCTTGGATCTTGGAGGAGACTTGGGATTTGGACTTTTCAGCAATGCTGAAACTACTGGGACTCTGGCAATTCTTCCAGACAGACTAAAATGTCTTTTGTAAAAAAGGGATATGTATGAGACTTTGGGGGTCCAGGGTTGGAATGTTATAGTTTATGTCTAAGTTGTCCCCCCAAAAGTTTGAGACTTGAATGATGGGATTACGTGTTTTACTACTGTTGGGATTATCCTCTGAGTACTGCTAAGACTGGGTGTGGCCTGAGACAATAGGCTAAGGCGGAGAGCCTGATGTAATGTAAAGAGAGACAGAGACATACTTGAGCTGTTGCTGTTGCTCTGATGCCTAGTTCAGATGGCTGCCTCTGTCACCATTTTGTTGATGTTCCACCTCCATGAACTGGATTCGCTCCACCCTGTTCCACTCAGCCTTGGACCAGCCGAATATGGACCGAAACCTCTAGTAACTGTGAGCTAATAAACCTTTCCTTCCTTCATCTTGAGTGACGGGTATTTGTTCCAGCAACAAGTAAAAAGTAAGACAGGCTGCTTCCAAGATTTTAAAAAAGTTTATGAAAAAATAAAATATCACTCATAACAGAATACGATAGCAACTATAGTTGATATACTATGTATTATCTTTAAAGTAGTTCCTCAGAATCAAGGCAAAGATGAAAAAAAAAGGCTGTTTCTTACAAAGAGCAGATAGTAAAAGATCAATAAAGAGGAAATAGGGAGAATTTCAAATAATTTTCCAAAATACCTACTCTATTTTCAACACATTTTATATGATAATTTGTTACACTTATACACTAGTTTCTTTTATTTTATTAAAAATAAATGCTTATAAAAAATAAATGCTTATGTTTCAAGATTTAACTAGGTTGATGAGATAGCTCAGCAGTCTAAGTGCCTGCCTGGCAAGCAGAAGGACTCAGGTTCGATCCCTGGTACTACATGCCATTCTGGCCTGACTGGGAATGGTGG
This sequence comes from Myocastor coypus, assembly GCA_004027025.1. Classification (NCBI taxonomy): domain Eukaryota; kingdom Metazoa; phylum Chordata; class Mammalia; order Rodentia; family Myocastoridae; genus Myocastor; species Myocastor coypus. Next base: position 7,631 of record PVJA010005446.1, read on the forward strand.
CACATGCCTATAATCCCAGAGCTGGGGAGGCTGAGACAGGAGGATCACAAGTCCAAGCTGCACAGAGAGACCTTGCATCAAATAGATAGATAGACAGACAGACAGAAACATGGATACATAGACAGATACATAGATGGATCCTCTTGTTTTCAGCCTCCCCAGTTTTGGAATTACAGACATGCATCACCATGCCTGGTCTCTGTGGCTGGCTCAGTACACCAGAGGGCAAGGCCAGTATGGCATGTGGTGCAGGGGATCGAATCCCAGTCCCTGCACTTGCCTAAGCAGGCACTTAGTTCACTGAGCTATCTCACTAGCCCAGAATTTCTAGTTTTATTTATTTATTTATTTTAAGGAATTTCCATAATGGCTGTACTAGATTATACAAGTGCCTGCATGGTAAGTGTAAGGTCATGACTTCAAACCCCAGTCCCAAAAAAAAAAAAAAAAAAAAAAAAAAAGATTACATTCCTATGAAGGATATAGAAGAGTTCCCCCCATCTGTACTCCCCAGCCTCCCAGAATTCGTGATTTCTTAATGATAGTCCTTTCTGGAGTAATGTGGGACCTCAGCATTGTTTTATTTTTTTATTTTTTTATTTTTTTTTGTCTTTTTTTTTTTGAGACAGGGTCTCGCTATGCAATTGAGGCTGGCCTTGAGCTCTCTTTTGTAGCCCAGGCTGGTCTCGAACTCGCACCAATCCTCCTGCCTCAGCCTCCCGAGTGCTGGGATTACAGGCGTGAGCCACCACGCCCGGCTCAGCATTGTTTTAATGTGCACTTCTCTAATGGCCAAAGATACTGAACTTTTTTCATATATTTATTTGCCATTTGTACTTCTGAGAAGTGTTTGTTCATTTCACTTATCCATTTTTATTGGTTCTTTTATTTGGGGTCTAGCTTTTTTTTTTGGTTCTTTATATATTCTAGATATCGGTTCTTTCTCCAATGAACAGCTGCCAATCTTTTTCTCATTCTGTAGTATATCTCTTCACTGTAGTATTTATTTTCTTTGCTTGTGGAAGCTTTTTAAATTTGATATGATCTCCTTTGTTGACTCATGGTGTTATTTCTTATGCAACTGGAGTTCTATTTGGAAAGTCCTTGCTTATGCCCAGGACATCAAGAGTTCTACCTATTTTGCCTTGCAGTTGGCTGTTTCTGTTTTCATACTTAACTTTTGATCTATTTTGATTGCAGTGTAGCACATGGTTAAGAGATATGGGTCTCACTTCAATCTTCTGCATGTGGATAGCTTGTTTTTCCAGGACCATTTGTTAAAGAAGCTGTCTTTCCTACAACATGTTTCTGGTCTCTATGTCAAAAATCAGATAATTTAATGTTTCACATATTCTTCCTTGCATGGGAATCAAAGTCATTGTCACTGCATTTCTGTTGATCCATAGTGCAAAACAAAGATCTGATATGGTTTAATTTCCCTCCTGACACTGCGAACTCTGACAGTCCACCAGTTGGCAGAAGCTACACGGAGAGCGAGAATTGTCATCATACAGCCACAGAGCAGCAATTGCTATAAAGGCTGGAGTTCCTCCGACCCAATGGTCTCATTGCTAAGTTCACCTTCTCAGATCTGGTACCATCTGTGCAACATAAAACACATAATGAAATTCTCTCCCTGTGGGTGCTCAAGTATGTGACCTTGGCTTTCAGGAGTTTTGGATCAGTTCTCTTTGCATCCCTTATAAGGGGACCCAGGTCCTCACAAGGGGCTTCTAGGACAGGTCAAGACTTGTTCTGGGAATACTGGCATGAAGTGATCAGGTCATACTTGTGCCCAGAAGGCCCATGCCTTAAGGAGGCTGGCCTGGACATGTGCTCACCTCACCTATACTTGACCCCTTATTTTAAAAGTGGGCTTAGGGATGAAGGCATTAATTCCATCAAAAAGCAGTACAATATCTGTGTGATGATTAGTGTTGATTGCCAACTTGAGTGACATCTACAGAATTAGTATGGTATACTTCTGGGTATTCTGGGTGGATCATGGAGGTGTGGCCACATCTGGTCCCTGACACCTCCCCCCAGCTCTCTTCTTCCTGGACACAATGAAGGTGGGCAGCTTTTCTCTGCCAATCTCCTCTGCTGTGGCATTTCTACCTTGGAGTCAGCTAACCATAGATTGAAACCTGTGAAACTGCAAGCCAAAGTAAATTTCTCCTTCCTTTAAATTAGGTAAGCAAGGCATTTTGTCCCAAGGATGGAAAAGTGATGCATACAATGTACTTCATTTATATTCATTCTTTCATAGATTCATTATATTGCATGTTGAATGTGGCTCTATTGAGGTGGTGACTTTACTCATTACTATATCTTTGGCAGTTAAAGCAGTGCATAGCACCAAACAGGTTATCAGTAATATGTGTGGAATTAAATAAATGAGTCAGACCACCACCCTCTACTCTTGGAACCTTCCTTTTTGAAGAGGGGGCCTCCATTATCTCTTACCTAGAGAACTTCTCTGGACACTCCAACTGAACCCAGGCTCTGCTGTGTTTTCTCCTTAGATCCAATATCTATCTTCACTGTTCTTTCTAGGCTTAACAACTATTATATCATTTCACTCAAATGCTGCAATAACTTTCTCATTTTTCTTCACTTCAAATCCAAAATTTCTAATGTGGTTGAAAATGCCCCTTTGATCTGATCCCAACCCATCTCTCCACATCCAAGTCAGCCTTCTTGATGATCTCCCCTAGGTGCCCAGCTCTCTCCTTCCCATTTCCTGCTCAACTGTGTGGCAAACTCCTAACTCCCCACTGAACTCCAGTTGATGTCTCTGGTGTGTTCTCATCTCCATCCTGTTCCCTCACACAGTGCTTGCTGTGCTTCTAGGCCACACTTGTTGGTGTGCCTGCTAGCCAGTCAGTTAACTCTGTCAGGCATGTCTGCTTGTGGCCCTGCTACTTGGGTCCTCAGCACCTCCTTAAGGAGAACACAGAGAAACTTTGACTGCTTAAATGCAGTTTATTTTATGCCAAGGTGAATGACAGGTGTTACGAAATCCTCCAACCTATGATTTCATAGATGAGAAAGTGAGACTTTGAGAGCTCACATAATTTGCAAAGGGTTAGAATCTGTGAAGCCCAGGGTCTGCTTTCTCTTAGCTGTGCCACTGAGCAGTGCTCCTTTTCCCCTTACAGCAGCCAAGGCAGCCACGTGCCTGTGCCTGCCCCAGTGCCTCCCAAGGGCTGCATCTAGTAACTGGAAAGAAAGGCTGCTGGAGGAGATGGAATTTGCTGGTAGCCACTCAAGACTGCACACTCAAACGTGAATAAAGCCTCTGGAGTAGCAGACTAAAGGAATGCAGGTCAAATAATTGTCTTGCCCAGTGTCTCCTTTGATTACCAATGGTTTTCACTTGCATATGGAAACCAAAAGTGGAAAATGGAAAATTCCAGAAGCTTTCCAATTATCACTAAAAACAAAAGCTCAGAACCAAGGGAAAAAATTTAAAATCACTTTCTTTTTGGTGGTAGAGCTGGGGATTGAACTTAGGCCCATGCCTGTGCAAGGAAGGAGCTCTTCCACTGAGCCATATTTATAGCTCCTAAAATAATTTTCTGTTTTAGCTCATGACTATTCTAGTTGAAAATGTCAGATTTATTAATTTATTCACAGCCAACCAGGTACAGAAAATTATAATAGTCCTCTGGAAAAATAAGGCTCATTATAAAAACAGTAAATGATATTAAAATGAAGAAAAACAACTAACAGGTATATATATCACTAAATAGCATAATAGGTCTACTGTTTATATTTTCACTTTACAGTTGTAGGAATTGAAGCACAAAGAAGTCAAGCATTTTGCTCAAAATCTGACAAGAAGGAGCTGACAGGATTAGAACTCAAAGCAATGCCAACTTTCTAATTTGTATAATGCAAATACAGATGACACCTTCTAATCATTGCATTTACATTTTTGTAAAAGAATTTACTTCAAGGGCCAGTGAAATAGTTCAGCAGTCTAAATTGCCTGATTAGGCAAGCTTAGGCAGGCAGAGCAGAGGGAACCCCAGTTCCATCTCTGACAGTACATGCTGCAATAGCCCTGCCCTCATGGCAGGCTGAGCTGGCAAAAAGAAAAAAAAAAAAAAAAAGGGAGGAGGAGAAAAATAATTTACTCAAAATGTAAAACAGAATTAGCTTTAGCTACTTACCAATCTAATTATTTAAATACAGTGTGGCCAAAAACT